>JABCKB010000179.1:0-115620 GCA_013184455.1 Fusarium continuum | reverse complement strand
TGCGGGTATGAGCCGCCTTGGCCGCTGGTCAGCTGAGTCATCCAAATTGCCCGCGTTTACATTTCTGATAAGCGAGAGGAGAGTCTTGGCTGCAGTGAAAGTCAAGGCGGTGGCGAGAAGTTATGCTGCGGCCCTGCGGGCAAATTCTGGCATTTTCCAGAATCGACAATCTCGAATGTTATTTGTTTGTACAGATGCGAGTTCCAATTCAAATTTGCCATTGAAGCCGAAGAGAATCATTTAGGTAGATCATCACGCGAGCTCATCACGCGAGCATGAAGGAAACAGTTGTACTAAACGGACGACGTATTCTTTCACGATGAGCAAATTCAAAGTTCAACCGGCTTAAGACCCATATTGGGTTGAGCGACACTACTTGCTCATAGTTGGAAGTTAGGACTATCTTTCCCCATGCCCATCAGTCTACCCAATCATCGCCAACTACCAGCACTACAATCTGCCGAGTTTAAGGCAAAATGTGCATTCCAACGAGATTTCGCGGGGTAGTTGAAACCCCAGGTTCTCGTAAAGGCGTAAAAGGAAAATGAGACTTACCCCCTCAGTGAGCTGCCTTAGGCCATCGTGGAGCGAACCGGATTGAGCCATCCGGCGAATCGCTGACTGGACGCTTTAGGTAAATTGACAAGCTAGGGGGTGTATCAAGATCAATTATCGATGACGCCGTTAACCACCAATCACCATCAAGTCAATTCAACTCGACAGCAACGACAGTGGTGTGCCATCGTGAATGGGGATGGTTGTGAACAATTGGGAGGGTTATGGCATCATAGCAATAAGCAGCACAGGCGTCTACTCTACGTCAGTCACGATAGCATCACAACTCAATCGCATCGACTAGAAACATTCACGTCAACAAGAAGGTGATGTGGAAACCATTGTGAATTTCGCAAAAGCACAGTGACCATCTTCCGCTACCCACTGCACCCGGGTATGAAGCGATCATCAACCAGCGGTTCCACGTCCTCGCACCCGGTAGGCCAATCCAGGCCAGTCCAGACACTCGTGAAGGCTTTCTCCAGCTTTCCACCCATGCAGTGCTTTTTTTCCCTTCCTGCCTCGAGACGACTCTTTGGTACAAGGCGCGCAACGGAAAAACAAAAGAAGAATGATGTGCCATGCAAGATATCCGGAGACCCCAAACGCCCCTATTCTGGGTGCCCCATCTTCTATCTGCAAAGAGGTTGTTGGTAAAATTTTGCAACGTCGGGTTGTTCTATCCGTCCATGTCGAGGTTGTTTTTTTGCAGATCCGAGATGACCACCATGAGATGAACCGTAAGAGTCATGAGTACCCAAGGAGATAAACCGCCGCGAAGCAGTTTACTTCCGTCGGAAAGAGCAGCCCTCGGTCAACCGAGCCTTACCACCGGTAGGCTGGCAGAGGACGGTAGTGCAGCCCTGGCAGATGACGACGGTCTGGGCGTGCGAGAAGACGGTGGTGATGGTGAAGCAGCCGGGGCACTTGACGTCCATGAAGAAAGATCGGGGCGCGGGCACGAGAGTCTGGGACAATATTAGAATTGCCGTCACGAAAATTTGTCGAGGTAGTATCGTACCTTGAGCTTGTGCTTCTTCGCCTCGGCGGCCGGGGAAGGGTTCAGAAGATCAACGGCGAGAACCTGAAGGACGGAAAGTCAGCCAGCTTGTTCCATCATCATGAATGTATCCTTTGCGTGTCCGATCCATCATCCGTTTGTCGTCGATGTCGAGTTCCATCAAGTTGATACTTTCGCCACGAGCAACAAGTTTCGTTTTAGTCGATGTTTTCCATCTCGTTCTCACACGTGGTCGTTGTCCATCCATCGCTCGTCGTTGGTCCATCGTAAATAGCATCAGAAAAAGGCAGTCGCTTACCATCTTGTCTGATTTTCTCGAAACTGTCTTGTCGGTTTCTTGCGAGAATGGGAAAGCTTGACGAAATCCGGGAACAGATTTGAGGCTCGCAAGGTGGGTGGGAAGGAGGTAAGCGAGGAAAAGTTCGGTGGCTCTGAGGGGGAGACTCGTTCTTGCCTCTGGGCGGATTCCGTGGTTCAAAGTGGCTTAGTGCGCTAGGGTTGAGTAGCCCACACACGTGATGTAGAAATGGCAAAATTGCGGTTGACTTCGGTGCAACATGGCGCCGATGGAGATTATGCACGCTAGATGTGCTTTGGTGGGGCTTATGCGAGTTATGCACCCTGGATTGAGCTCTGCCTGCTTTGAAGCCTTGAGTTGCGTCAGTTGTAGGCTACCACTTTCGAGGAATACAAATTGCATTCGGGAAGCCTGTTGAAGAATTAATTCTACTCCTATATTTCCTCAGATTTCCAAAATGTCTAATCCTTTAGAACAACGTATCAATGTTCCCATTGACGACCCCAACGCAGACACAGAATGGTGAGCTCTTGCTACCCCTCCATGGCTCTAGGCTAGCTCTAACCCCGCCATAGGAACGATATTCTTCGAAAACATGGAGTTATTCCTGAGAAGCCGCCCAGCCCAACTCCTATGATTGAGGAGGCTATTCTCGAAGGTCGAAGATTAGCAAACGAGAACCGCTTAGAAGGCAAAGATCTTGACGAGTTGGACGAATTGGAAGATGAAGAAGATGAAGCTTTCTTGGAACAATACCGCCAGAAGCGCATGGCCGAGTTGAACAGTCTACAAAAGAAGGCTTTACACGGAACTGTATATCCTCTTTCGAAACCCGAATACCAGCGCGAAGTCACGGACGCCTCGCAAAACGGACCAGTTCTCGTCAACCTCACATCTGCCATGGGCACAAACATCGAGTCACGGGTCCTGACTGAACTTTGGAGACAAGCGGCGAAAGAGTACGGTGAAATCAAATTTTGCGAGATCCGAGCGAGCCAGGCCATTGAGAATTACCCCGATCGAAACTGTCCAACAATTCTGGTTTACAACAAGGGTGATATTGTCAAGCAGGTCGTGACATTGGCGACTATCGGCGGCGTCCGAACGAACATGCAAAAGATTGACAACCTGTTGGTTGAAGTTGGCGCTGTTCCTGACTCTGATATGCGCATTGTCAAGAGGAGGCAAGCTGCCGAGGACGCGGAGGAGGAGCGCTTGGCAGGCAAGTCCATCAAAACTGGAACTGCTGGAAGATCACGAAACGTCGACAGCGAGGACGATGATTGGGATTAGAACTTGTTTTAGGGTACGTGTGTCGCAGTTAGCCAGTTTGGACTCGCACAGTACGCGCACGACATGTTGTGCAGCAATTGGAGTCCCTATACTGAACCTCTGAGGTAGACCTGCCGCGGCTCGAGTCCAGGGATGACAGAAATTAGATGCCTCCGATTGTGGCAAGGCTCGAAAGATCTTCCAAATCGTGCCAAGGCCAGCATTCAACCCTTTGTTTATAGGGTCCCAAATAACGACCAGTCGATAATTGGCGCTAATGGGAGGGAAAATACCATGCGACAGAGGCTCAAGAGGAGCATCATCATTCATGATACATCTCCGTAATATGGTGATGAGCCCAATATAAGGCACTCAATGATGAGTGTAAACTATTAGAAGGCTTATCAATCACAATAACGACAAGGCAGATAACAAAATGCGTGCCTGTCCTAGTTATTCATCAGACGTGATGTGTTTGGATGTATAACCAAGACAAAAACGTTTAATCGTAGGGAAGAACTATGCGACTCTGAATGAACAATGTATGCATTTTGACTTGGAGCATGCTGTTGAAAGCATAGTCTCAAGCCGACTACAGCTGAGCCCCCGAGTCTTTTGACAACTCATCACTCAGCCTCTAGCTCGAGCAATGAATAGTGAACAGTACGCGTGATGAGGTAAATCTGGAAGCAAACCATTGAATGTCACCATATTCGTTTATGGATTGGAAATAGTTTCCTCTTTAAACTATTCTCAAATTCTGCCCCTGAAACGTCCAGATACGAGCTAATGGCAGCCAACAGCCCGGAAGATCAGGATTGGATCGAGTAAGAGGGTCGTTCCTTAGATATTTATCCTTCAGTCCGACCCTAAATTGTCTTCGTTCATCGAGTCACATACACGCTTCAAATAGAAGAAACTGATGACATGAAGGCAATCTACTCAGCTGGGCTCACTCAGGAGGCATTATGCCTGATACTTCTCCGGTCGCCATTTAGAACCAGACGGGGGCGAAACAATTAAAAACACTTCTTTCAATACAACAATGGCGTTACTCAATCGTCAGATCTACCAGCAAGAATCATATAATATAGAATAATCATGGACCAAGAGCCTCTCTGCTCTACGACCGAACTTCTACGGCTCTATGGAGTAGCCAGGAATCGAAACATACTTATTAAGATGTGAACGATCTTGCATGTCAATTGACATTAGGTAGAAAGTTCCTCCACAGCCAGCATGGATTCAAATACCTTCATCCTTGGATGATCGTGCCGGTATTGTGACCTTTACAAGCCATATAGGCTTGTTCCACATCGATACCTAGCATCGGGTGGTATATGCATATATGCGTCAGTCAACATAACCCTTAATGACAGGGACAAGATGTGAGTTGACTGAATGTATAAGTGACAGAGATCAGAAATAATAATAAAGGCCTGTTACTACGGCTAGGATCACAGGCCAAGAAATCCTAGGTAGATTCATGATTGACTTACCTATTAACATCAATACCAAGCTCAAACAAAGACTGACGAATACGGAGAAAATAATGCAAGGTATCATTAATACGCTCTTCAATCTGCTATTGCTATTAAAACGCCGTTCATCCAATTTTTCTTGCTAGCTTTCCTCGTCTGCCGCTGGGACGAGATTTCCACTCAGCAGACCCCAACTGGTTTTATCTAGCTCTCCTGGCCCGCATCGCCACGAGCATCCCCGATGAATAAAAGGCACAATCCTCTCACCCTCTGCCATACTCAGCGGTGTCATCCGCACGACAGAAGAATTATCCCGGTTGATCTCCTTGCAGGTTCGAACCTCCCGCCATTCCACCCACTCGACGGTAGGAATGACCATCAACTTCCTGCATCGTGAGCAGGTGAGTCCACCAGCCTCCTTTTGCCGCTGTGCTCGCTCTAGGAGCCTGCTAAGATGATTGAGTCCATCCGGGATGTAGAAAGGCATCTCTGGAAGCTGGGTGCTAGAATAACAGGCCCGAAGGGCAGTCTCGAGAAGACTCGGTACACGGCTTGCACCCTCAAGACGTTGTGCCTCTGTCATGGACGAAACGGAGGATGATGGTGAAAACTCAGGTTCTCCCTCATCGACAGGCAGGACGAGTTTTCTGTGGTCTGCTGGGAACTTGAAGTCTGAGACAAACCTTCCCGTGGTATCTGAAAGCTGCAAAGGGGTCCGACCAAGCGCGCGACTCACCAAATGTGGCGCTGGTGAAGATTCTGACTCTGGTGTATAGGAGAAGAGCATAGTGTCAGATTGGTTCTCGGTCTGCTCCAGATTCTGATTCGGTTGCCAAAAGGGATTGGGGTGGACAACAAGCGTGTCAAGCTTGCTATCCGATGCAAAGAGATCCAGTAGCTCAACGGGCAGATGCCGTAAACGGTTTTGTGACACGTTGAGCTCCTTAAGGTGATGAAGCTTGGAAATGGCAGGAGGAAGTTCAGTGAGCTTGTTGTGACGGAGACTGAGGATGGTCAGATATGTCAAATCAAAGATAGCACCAGGAACCCGCGTCAAACGGTTCTGGGCCATGTAGATCTTTAGCTCTGGGTCCTTTTGCTCAAAGGCGACATCCTTGGTTACGACGGGGATGCAGGTGAACTGCGACAAAGGACTGATAGTATCATTGGAGACATCTTCCAGTCCCATTGACCAGAAGTCAATTGTCTCTTCGCCCGCGTCAAGACAGGCGCGGACCTTGTCGCGCGCAACCTGCTCAGCTTTTGAGACGCGGCGCACGATGCGATCAAGCTGAGGAATTCTGGGCTTTGGAACTTCGGGTACTGTTTCCAAAATATCGTCACTCTCATTGCCATCGCTCCCAAGAAACACGCCACTGTCTGCCTGTCGCGTCCATGGGCGCCTCTGCTTGGGAACGTGAATCTCACTGTAAGTTGAGTCGGAAGAGGTAGGGTGCTGCTGAAACCATGAACCAATATATCTCTTCTTGCGTCTTCCCTCTACATAGTTATCCAATGCGGGATCATCATCACTGGAGAAGATGGCAGGATCACTTGAGTTGTTGAAGGCCGGAGACTGCGCGTGCTTTGAAGCAGCAGTGCGGACGCGTTTCCGAGGATTGTTGCTAAAAGACTGCGATTGCTCATCCCAAGAGACGGCGGGAAGACGAGGAAGAGTCAACTCCTCTGAAGACATTGAAGCGATGTGATAAAGATTATGAAGCTGAAACTGAAACTGATGATACTCAAATTAAACAAAAAATGACTTGGAAAGGATGCAGGAATCAGAGTTGACTTGTCCAACGCGACTTGACTCAAAGATGCAGAGTGACGACGGAAGTACAGGGGCTCGAGTACCCCACTAACGCACTGAACATGCCACGAACCCTTCCATTTGCCGGGTGTGCACGTGCCACCCGACCCAGCCACCTGCCAGCGGTTCCAGGGTCCTTACGGAGTTGAACTTGGAAGATTCCATCCATTGAAGCGACGGGACGGATCCGATTGATAAGATGATCAGATAGTAAGAAACCTGGAAATGCTGTTTTCCCCAAGCTTCCTTTTTGTTTTAATAAGTATATGCAGTGTTGAGTTATGGACCTTTAAATGACAGGCCTATGACTCTCTCGATAGATCGGAAATCCAGGGTCTTGTTACTTGAGCCTCGCAAGGATCAAAGCTCGCGTATGTGTGCGAGAAGATTTGTGACATTGCGGAGTTACCTATTCGCGCCCGCAGGCCTCTACCTACCTAGGTTCTTGCGGGGCGGCCCGACAAGCGTCTGTCCTATCAGGGAAGATGTGTCACGTGACTGCACGTCTCAAACCATAGGTTTCTTTATTACTCTGCTTTGCAACGAACGGTTTTTTTATTTACAGTCCAATTGATATCTTCGGAAGATTTCAGAACTCCTGAAATAAGGGGCTAGTAGAACAGTCCCATAGACCAACTATCAAATACACACAAACGAGGTCTTTGTCCTTCTCGACCAGCCTACCGTCTCGTGCCCGCCTCCATGGCTCGATTTTGCAACAAGTTCAAAGTTCTAAATGGTGGACACGCGCCTCCCTCCTTCTCGCTCAGATATTTAAAGACTGTCGTTAGGTTGAACATTCTTGGGATGTTGCCAACCGAATCTTGCATCTAAGGTAGGTGTTGTTGGTGGGTTAACTCTATTGGTGATTTTAATTGTGTGAAGAGTTGTAGTCGCTTGTAGGCAATATCTCTTTTGGTTGGGCATTTGACACGTAAAAGACAATCAAACGCTTTGCAAGCCCTTACAGTCCCTTTGATGGCTATTGATATACTATAACTTCAACAATTGACTGACCCTTTTGTGCCTACATCTAAAAAATTGAAGATGTCTCCTCCGTCTGATCTGTCCACGCTAGCTGGATAGGGGGTCAAAGACGGAATGGGCATCGCACCACATGCGTCATCTGTTACAAGCATTACTAGCCACCAAAGGCCGTCAGTAGTTACAAGTTGTTGATGGTCTCCTTGAAGCTTGGTGTTTTTTAATCGTGTCTGCCGATCTTTCCTCATCCTGAACGAATTTGTAGGAACGAGATAGCTATTCCTCCTATCAATACAATAGTGGCTATTTTATTATATAGTTGTATATGCACATAATAACGAGATGGTTGCCCCTCCGCCCTTTCTATCGCTTTTCCACACTTCAGCATGTCCGAGAAGCCTAACAAGGGCCCCCAAACCGGGAGATGAGAATCCGCCTGAGCGGCATCTAAGGCTTCGAGAATTCTGGCGTAATGAACTATCTATCACTAACCTTGCTTTACAAGCTGGGACTTCGCGAGGACAGTGGCAATATCGTCGTGCCTAGTTTCGCTAGCAAACCAGTACAGCATCTTGATCCGGGGCCTTCACATCCGTGTCAACCACGAGTTTAGCTTCTATATCGAACCTACCGTAGCCTAAAATCGTTGTCAGTTATGTGATGAAGCCGCTTACTGTCAGAGCTGATCGTTCTCCTCGATTGTTACTAATAAATCGCACACCTTCAATATTAATTCGAACAGCGAAACATTACCAAAGTTCAATTTGAGTCGCTTATCGCTTAACTCTTCTCACAGCCGTACGAAGAAGGATCAATAGTCGAACAACTTGCTCATCCACACCGTGACTAAGATAGTCACAGCCCTTTTGTATATACCAGTCACTTTGTATAGTTAGGAAAGTAGTTACTCGAATAATACTGGCTATCTTTTCTATCTACTATCTCTATGTACCTAAACATAGAAAAGAGTAGAAGATAAGTAGAGATTGCTTGTCTGTCTAAATTATTTAGGGTATCTAGATGTTCATAAACTCGTTCAAAGGTACAGGGTAAGCAAGTTACCTAATATTTCAACATGACGCTAAACTCCACTTGGCCTCTCACAACAACCATTGGACAAACTTACAACCCTGCCATGTCCAACCAAGACAAGCAAACAAACGATATAGTCTCGTCCGCTAAAAACCTCCTTCGCTACCTTTTCATCTTTGCTGCTCCCTTGGTGCTTTTCGCAGTCTGGAATAACTTCCCTAGCAGAGCTAAATCGCAAACTACGTCAGAAGCAAACATGTCTTCGGGCAGAATCGCCCCGCTCGTTTTCCCAGCGGCATCCCGCCATACAGCTACAGTAATCTTTGTTCACGGTCTGGGCGACACTGGTCATGGTTGGGCAGGTGCTGTTGAGAACTGGCGTCGACGACAGAAACTGGATGAGGTCAAGTTCATCCTGCCTCATGCGCCTCAAATCCCCATCAGCGTGGTGAGTTTGCCATCAGTGTACTTGGTTTGTGGACTAGACTAACATGAACAGAATATGGGTATGAGGATGCCTGGATGGTTTGATCTTGTGAGTTACCTTTGAAATTTGACACAACTTTGTTAACGTGATACAGAAACAACTCGGCGGAGATGTCGACACTCTTGTCCGTAGCGAGGACACAGAGGGCATCAAGCGTAGCCAGCAGTACTTCCACGATCTCATCCAAGAGGAGGTCAACTCTGGTATTCCTCCTGAGCGCATTGTCCTCGGAGGCTTCTCCCAGGGCGGTGCCATGTCCCTCCTCGCTGGTCTCACCTGCACAAGCAAGCTGGCTGGTATTGTCGGCCTTTCATCATGGCTGTTACTGTCCAAGACCTTCGCCGACATTGTCAAGCCCACCGACGCCAATCGCCGGACCCCCGTCATGATGTTTCACGGCGACGAGGACCCTATCGTTCCTGTCCAACGTGGAAAGCTGAGTGCAGACCTGCTTAAGGAGCTTGGCTATGACGTGACATGGAAGACATATCCGTAAGTCGTGGTTGTATTCTCGGGAAACTCTATTCTAACCTGATATAGTGGTATGGGACACTCTGCGTGTCTCGAGGAGCTGGATGAGGTTGAGGCATTCTTGAGGAAGCAACTGCCCCCTAAGGTGTAAGAACTACCTACCTACCTTAGGATGAAGCCATGGGGAAGTGAACTGTACTTTGACAGTATGGATATAAAACTCCGAATATAGAAAGGGTAGAAGAACAGACTCTTATCATTGTAGATGCCTGAGACTGCAAGAGCACTCGCTGGGAAGAAACCAATCATATCAACACCATATCTGCCGCGTGGCTCATTCGTCCATGCAACCTCGTGATGCTGTGCAGTAAAGTTGTATTCCTCTGGTCCAATGCCCGCCAAATGACGTGCGCAGAATTCCCGCCCGCCGCACTGCATAAGGCCGGGCCACCAAGTGCCCTAACTCTTAGTGCATGCGAGGCTTCAGTGGAGCCTGAACGCCTCCATCCAAGTAACGGACCCTTGATCCTGGACCTGTCCTATCTTCTCCAACGTCCGTCTACCGAAACCTTGGGAGACCAGACACACTCGATCGATACCTGGGAATTCCAAATTGACGCATCCTTCTCATAGTTGTAGTATCTCACTGCTATATCTGGAGCTGTGCTGTTGGAGCGCCCTGACCTGAGAGTCACACAAGCCGAGCAACCCCGATGATCTCCCACCTCAAGTAAACAAACATGGCTTCCGAAACATCGCGTCCAGTATCGCCGACGCCCTCACAACTACCGCCCGTTCCCGGATCACCCGTCTATTCTATCGCGTCGACTGCGAACCCCTTATCTCAGTTTAGTCTACCGCTCCCGCCACCTCCACGGCCTTCACACGCTGTTCTTACAAAAGCCGATCTCGAGCTCTCCCAACAAGCCTACTCCGATCTTGTCTCTTCTGCAAAGGCATACCGACTCGCCCTCGCTGCATTGTCAACCGCCGCCTCGACTTTTGGCTCAGCACTCGAAGCATGCGCCCGGCTGAAAGAAGCCCGCGCCGAACCTATCGGCCCCTCTGGAACGACAAGCATGACGGCGAGCTTCACGACCAAGGGCTCCTGCACGGCTGATATGCTCATGTCCGCCTCTGGAGTACATTTCCTCGTCGCGAATCACCAGCAGATTCTTTCTGAGACTGTGTATCGATCCTTTGAAGTACCCCTACTCCACGACCTAGATAAATGGCAGACCGTTATCGACGATGAGGAGGAGACGTACAAGCAAAAGGTCAAGGCCCAGAGCAAAGAGATCAAGAGATTAGAGAAAGAGGGGATGAAGCTTCACAAACAGCGACGGAGGGATGTTGGCCGGTTCAGAGCACATTTGGTCGAATTGACTACGAAATTGGACGGCTTGACGACGCTACACGCCGATCACGCGCGGACGTTGTTGAGGGAGAGCCAGGAGACGAGTGGGAGAATCGTCGACGCGAGCTGCAGCCTTGTTCGTGCAGAGGTGGACATCTTTGAAGGCCTAGCAAGGAAAGGCTGGAGCGGAGGCGGTCTAGACGAGCTTCTAGAAAAGGGCCAGGACTTGTTTGCGACAGAAGAAGACGGTGCAAACTTGGGCAGTGGCGGTAGCGGAGACACGCCCAAGCTCTTTTCTATTCTACCACCCAAGAGCATACTCGCCGACACAGGATCGGAGCCATCCAGGAGCCACGCTAGAGGCGACAGCCTCCTTATGGATGCCGAACGATACCAATCTCTAGCTGCACTGGCTTCAGACTCAAGACCCAGCGGTGGAGGTGGAAATGACAATGACAGCGTCTTTTCGACAGACTTTAACAAACCCCGTAACGCAAGGCCATTCTCACCACAGCCTATCCGTCGAATTCCCACAGACGTAACCTTTGACTCGTTAGGCGGTAGAGCAGAAGGGCTAGGAAGCGACGAAGATGATTTGCAAAGGTCCGAACTGCTCATGCCTGTCGTGGAGGCGGAGACTGGAGAAGAAGAGGCGCAAAATGGCGATAGACCGCATGGTAATGGCGACATACAAGAGGAGGAAACGAGAGGTCGATCAGGATCACCTAGCTCAGTGAGAAAAAGGGCAAAGTCACCGGGACTCATCACCGACGCAAGCTCTGCAGCTGCATGGAGTGGCGACGAAGATAGAAGTCCAGGCTAATGCATTGGACCATAATATGCTTACTTGTGTCAGGGTATTATCTGCAAGGGCGTTTGTATGGGCATTTTGAAAGACATCCTCTTCACGAAGAGCTGGCATAGATTTGCAAGGGTACTTTGCTCTCGTTCGATAGTGTACAAACATTACACGGATTTTCCACCCTCCATTGTCTATTAAGTATGCGACAAAATCAGATAGGGTCCCATTTCCATTAACGCGCCTTTACGCCATGACCGTTGTTACGCCGTGGCCAATGATCAAATTCTTCGTCTCTCGTACACTCTGACTGCCCACGACCCAGCTTCCCATTCTGTCTCAACTGCTCGGTACATCTTTGGCTTCCATCGCCGACCGAACGTCCTCTAGTCGTCCTTGTCGGCGTTGAGCACATCACCACTGAAGAGTCCAAAGGTAGCGTCAAGCCACCAGATGAGCTTCCAGTATAGGCTTGCCTTGCTCCAGTCGAATTCGCCAGTCTCAGTTCGTGGTACTTCATTACCAATCATGCTGCCACCGAACCATTTCACAAAAGGAATGGCATTGATTACCCGCTGCATCATGGTTTGTTGAGGGAGGAGAGCTTGCTCGGCAGGGAGAATGGTAGCGCGACGAGCGGTGGGGATGCGACGACAAAAAACACTGTCTTCGTTGCGGATCTTTAGGGGCTCGATGCCTGACGTGGTGGCTTGAGGGAGAGGGAATGGCTCGGTGACTGTAGCGGTAGAGGCATGGGAGTTGCTAATAGTTCCGGTATCCATGGTAAGACTGGATGTCTGCGAATGAGGCGGAGAGAGATCGAGAAGGCGGCTATTAAACGACGTAGGTCCACTAAAACTCTTGCGACCATTTGCGACAGGAACCGCAGCAGGCATGCTCTGTGATCGTGGATGATCGGGGACAGTCTCAATGTCCGGACAAGCCTCGTCCTTGGCGGGGGGAACTCCCCGGTATGGCTCGGCGTAAACAAGATGGCCCAATATCCTTTGAGGGCTGGCAAAAGTAGCAGCTTCGGCAGCTTCTCTACTGTCGAAGGTAACCTTGACCCAGTGCTCTCCGCCATCTGCACGGTTCACTAGAGCTCTCTCATCTGCCGTGAGGTTGCGGCGTCGCGTAAATGCAGGATCTCGCAACTCGGACTTGTATCGACGTTGGCTGGCAGGGGGCTCGCGAGGGTAATCCTCGAGGATAACACCAGCGAGAGACTCATAATGGGAGATAGCAGCATATTGCTGAGTTGATGATCGATAACCGCGAAGGATAAGCTCGATGGGCGTGGAAGTGATAGGTCGCTGGGCGGCAGCCTCTTCTTGCATCAAACCGCTGCTCTTACGCTGGACAGTTTGAGCAGGTGCTGTGGCGGCCTGGTTTGAGACCCAGTCGCCAAAAAGCTTGTCTGCAGCAGCTAGTGTAGGATTCTCGCGACTGCGCGCGGGTGTTCCAGTACGCGATCGTGAGCGACGAGTGGATTTGCCGAAAGAGCCAGACTCGGCGGCGCTGCGGCGTGATCGTGTGCTTCCTTGGGGAGCATCTTGTCTAATTGCGCATTTATGTTAGTTTTTGAACTGTGAGCAGGAAGGAATGAGCGTACTGGTTGAAATACATGGCGTAGGGTCGCTTAATGCCATCGTCGCCGATGTAGCACTCGTCGTCAGGGACGTTGTGGAGGATGAGAGGAGCCATGATGAAGGTCAAGGATGAGAATGGTGTTAATGAAGATAGGCGAAGCTAAATGTTTCAAAGGTTGGGCTGAAAGAACGACGCTGGAGCAAGAGCTCGAGATGGCGATAACCGTCGACGACAAAGAAGATTGATGGTTGCTTATGGATCACCTATTCACATGCCCAACAGCGGGCAGTTTCTGAAGTTGACTTTTTGGCGGGCTAATCTGGCAGTTGCACAGCAACCGACCACTAAAGGTAGCTGCTTTCGTGCAGTTGTGGGGCAAGTTTATCCGATTCCGACTGGGGCCTGAGCTTCGACTTTATTGAATTGTGCGGAGTACTCTTTATGCAGCTTCTTTCCAATCCATTATCCTGCCTGTTCAATTGAATAGGGGGCTGGTTCTATCATAAGCAGCACTAACCCGGGTACTTGTGTAAGGTCCTTACACTTTTCGCTGTGTGGCCTAGCGGCCTATAACGATAGGTTTTCTTAGACAATGTTCCTATTTGCGTAACGTTTTTGCTGCGAATTGACTTGCATACAACGGCATGGCAACAGGACTTTCTGTAATAGATCAAAGGCTAAGTGCGTCTATTAACTCGTTCACCTGTGCCCAGACTCACAAGCGTACCTGTTTCTTGGAGAATTGAATGACATGAAACTGCTCCAAATCTAACCGGCACGGACCTCCCCAACGTATCTCAGAGCTCTCCATTGTCAGCGAGCCATCAAGCTATCGATTCATTGTTGTGATGAGCTGATTCAGCATCAAATTAATTATACTTCAGCTAAGCTAGATCCACTAATATGGGGTCCCCTGGGGCCGGCCTCTCCCGGACTGGATATTCGGATATAAGTTACACTTGCAAGGCGATATCTAAAAGAAGCAAGGTCCCGTTCTAATACAACTGCAGCAATCATCTGTTGAAGAGCCAACCTTTGGAAGAGGTCATTTGTCCGTCCACTATGGCTCAACTCTTCTCATTTCGAGTAGTGATCGGCTTCGTTTCCTTCGCTGTGGCCATGGTGGCTTTGCTCGGCGCACCACCACTCAAGGCATTCTCATCGACCCTAAAGAGAGCAGGGCTTGATTGGTACAACCCCCAAAAGAACACGACAGTCCCATTGACGGCGAGGTCAACGGCAAAGACGCCTGCCTACTTCTTCAGCCATGGTGGTGTAAGTCTGTGCTTTATTTAAAGCTCTAGTTACACTGGCTGACAGCCTGTTAAAGCCTGATGTCCAATACAACACACGGCACCCTGTTTATCCAGTCCTTCAGCAAATTGGCAAGGAGATTACCCAACAAGTAAAGCCAAAGGCCGTAGTTGTGTTTTCGGCGCATTGGATGGGAGAGGAGAGCACCATTCACGTCAACAATGCCGTTGATACTGACCTCATCTACGAGTGCGTAAACTAAATAATCTCTTTGTGATCTTGCTCACACACTCTCAGCTTTTATGGCTTTCCTGATCATTTCTACAAAGCTGAGTATCCGAACAAGGGAAGCCCTGAGCTTGCGAGCAAGATTATGGTGATGCTATCAGAGGCTGGAATCCAATCCTACGGAATGAAGCGTGGTCTTGACCATGGTGTATTCTCTGGCTTCCACGTTGGTACGTTTACTTACCATGCATCCGTTATGTACTAATTCAGTTGCAGCCTTCAACCCGGAAACAAACCCCCTGAAAGTTCCGCTCGTTCAAGTCTCCCTATTCAAGAACGAGGACCCTCATGCTCACTACGCCCTCGGCCGTGCTGTTTCTGCCCTTCGAGATGAGGGTATTGTCATCATCGGCGCTGGAATGTCGGTACACAACTTGCGCGACATGCACTATATGTTTGAGGGCAATACAGAGCCTCTCCCCTACGTCGTCAGCTTCGACAACGCCCTCAAGGAGGCGGTGGAGGCCGACCCAGCTGTCAGAGAGGATAAGATGGCCGCGATATGCAAGCGAGGAGACGCAAAGCAAGCGCACCCGTTCATGGATCACCTCATGCCCGTTTTCATTGCTGCGGGTGCCGCTAGTGAGGACTGGGGTAAGCAGATGTGGACGTTGCATGAAGGTAGCTTTGGGTGGTCACAGTTTCGATTCGGCGACGTTCCTTCATCTCGATAGTCATCATCTCAATACTTGTGTGATGAAGGGTTAGCACAACAGAAAAAAGAAGAAGAAAAACCTGAGGCCAGTCTCGGGAGCGATACGGACCAGATCTAATGTGGTCACATCTTAAGATGAGTACTTGATGTCAAGTTAGGGTCGGTGGGAGAGCGCCTATCTATACCCAAACCCTAACCTAGGTTGTACAATGTCTTTCTGATCCAGTCAGAATAAGTCGCATATAGCATCTGTGAGGCCATTCTTCGACAGCCACGTCACATTGAATCCACACCGCTCATTGATTGCCACGCTTAATTGGAGTTCTAACCTTGTCTAATTGCGTTAAAGCTTGCTTGTCATGAACCGCCGTTGACTCATAACTATGCCCATAGTTTTGAGCCCAATAAAGTCTACTTCATTGATATGCCTGCGCCTTTCACCAGGTCGCCTTTGCTGTAAAACTCCACGCTTGGTAGCATCTCGCTGGCGACAAATCTTGCTGTTTGTGTGTGCAGCGAGCCATGTCCAAAGGGTTCGTGGGTCTTTTCCTTTCTCATTCTGCGATCACCAATGTCCAGGTTCCCCATAGTATCGATCAGTACACCAGGAGATGACTCTCCTGAGGTATCCCTACGAGGAAACGAGGAGTATCCGTCACAAAGTGCTTGGAACACGACCACTTGGTCCTGGAGATGAACGTCTGTCTGACCCCCAACAGCTATCTCTTCATATAGGCCCCGGCATAGCTTACTCGACACCTGAGTAGTGAATAAATCCCTGCTCTTGGTCTTCTTCGGCATCGACGCGAGCCAGTCATGCCCTAGGCGAATTCCAGATGCGGAATGAGCTACAAGCAGAATGTACCACCGTGAATCCAGGTTCGAATCCTCCACAAGCTTGAAGTGGACGTCGGTTCCAGGAAATAAATCTCCCAGATCATTTGTTAGTGATGCCTGGAGCTTCTCGTGCACGTCGCTGGGCACCACCATGCTAACGTCAACAGACTTGAGCTCAAAGGATTCGGGATGTTTGCCTTGCTCTGGGGCCTTATATCGCAGACTCTGACCAATCTTCAAAGGGTGAAATTTCAGGCATATTTGCCCCCTCGACTGAGGCCCAAAACTCCATCCGCGTCGCTCCAACGTCCTTTCCACTTGAATACCGAACCGCTCTTCTAGTGTTGGCAGAAGGACCTGGTCCAGGTACTCGAAGCTCAGGGAAAAGGAAACATTTGTACCACCAGAGACTTGTAGTTCGATCGGCTCCTCAGAATCATTACCTGCAAAAACAAGGAACGGCAAAATCGCCTGCAAAATGAGCAAGCTACTCGCGGAACCCGAGGCTGCAGAAACCTTGATATTGCGCTGATATAGTTCCGTGGGTCCACGACGAGGAGCGAAGGTAATGGTTTTGGAACCCACGCTTAAGCCCTCGACTTCGGCGTCTGTTATCTCCGCGAGAAACTGAATGCTTGTCACATGCTGGCTCTTTAGACCTATAGATTATCAGTCGGTTGGTGACGTTTGCGATAGGTTCTAGGCATCACTCACCTCCGCGCTCTCGGTTTCCTCTTACGTTCGTGATGGTGACCGCCTGTCCCGTCAAGGCAGCTATAGCGATTGCGACTCTCACGACCTGCCCACCCCCTTCGCCTGTCCTTCCATCAAGTTCTATAGGCTTCATGTTGTTGCCTGTGTTGAAGTAATGGAAAACATGTGGCAAGATGAACTCGATAGGTCCGGGAATTTGCTGTGGAAAGTCGGATCAGACGGAAGATTCCAAACCTCGATCTTGCATCACAATGAAAATGGTGTAAAAAATTCTGAAAATCTCTCTGCTGACTGTCTATATATTGATACGGATGGAGATTCACCGTACAACTACAACTCACTCATGTGACTCATTACCGGAGGGACTACTGCGATCGCTTGTGGCTAGGCAGCATAGCCCCTGCAAGAAGATTAAATCAAGAATTACCTATAAATCCTCACGAAAGACTCAAGACATCGGTTTTAATCACAAGAGGAAATCATTACTCTGTCAAGATGGCGAACAATATGCGTCCTTTGCAGTTATGGGGTGGTTGCTAAGCCTCCAGCGAACATGAAACCGGTTGGCGGAGTTTCGGTCCGTTCTCGTGTTCAACCAACAAACATAGGACAGATTGTCTGAGTGTCGCCCCCGTCCTGAACATATTTTGGTGGGTGTTTGTGGGAAGCAACGGAAGCAAACGCAAGCAGATACCGGACGCAAACGGATCCGAAGACGCCGGGGCCAGATGCCTCCGGCGCAGTGGGGCCGGTTGAGGGCGGCCATTTTCTAAATGGATCATGCAAAATCCCTACCATCTTATTAAAGTGGTTTCATTAAAAAACGCGCCGTTGTATTTCATGTTTTTCCCCCCTATTTTATCTATCTCTTCTCAAGTTTTTCCCCTTCTTCCCTGAGATGCAAGCTGCAAGTTGCAAGCTGCCACTTACATAATATTGTTGCACCAACACCCGAGACTGAGCCATTGCCCCCAACATGATTACAATGATTGGCGATGAGGCGGCTTGCCACTCATACCCTGACCCAACATCTTCGGCTTGGGCGGATGGGTGGTGAGGCGAAACGTCTTGACCTATCACCTTGGCCAATTGAACCAGAGATGATCAATCCCAGTGGAATCAAGGAGAATAATCGGCACCCCAAATCTTCTTGCACAGCCTTTTTGAGTCAAGGAGGATTGCGTAAAAATATTCAACATGATGAGAAAGCTTTCAAGCCAGAACACATATCTTATAAAAAAGGAAGATGGCAATCGATCTAGGGACGAAGAGAAAATGATAACGCAGCAACCAAAAATGCAGTTTGTCGTCCTGCTTGTTTCAAATACTCCAACGACCTAACCGAAACATGAACGAATCCTTCAAGCTCGAACAATCTAGGCGAGCAACCCACATCGAGACAACCCCAAGGGGAAAGAAAACACAACCAAAAGCATATCCATTCTTGAATCATCAGACTCCTAGTCATCCGTCATAAGCATTGAATGCGTCTAACGCCTTTATCATGCTCTTTTCTCCTCCATTCATTAAGGTATGCAGCCGCCCGACGCATCACGCCTGCCTGCCCGTGCCCGCCATGGTTCTTTCCCGATTATTCTTTCGTAACTGTCAGCAGTGGGGGAGTTCCTGCCCTTCGATCGACATTTATGTATGGAATGTGTTGTAAACTGGAAAGACCTTTGGTTAGTAGGAACAACGAGAGCTAGGAGCAACCTTGGACTCACTTATTTTGTTCAGGAAACTCCAGTGAAACAGTTCCTAACCACAAAGAAGCGCCAGGCTCTCCGTGTACAGGTAATTGACCACACTTGGACTACTCATCCATATCTATATCATTCGACAATTCGAGTTCCTGTTCAACATCAAATACGGCCCTGGGACCATTAGTCGCCAAGCCATGAATGTCGATTAGCTCCAAGATGTGGTCAATTTCACCAAGTCCTTCCTCCACCCCCACCATGGTCCGTTCGAACACCCAGGAACGAGTTGCTTCTTGGTTACTCTCTTTGTTGTTATTATCGATGTCCATTGATTCACTGCATCCATCCGAACCAGCGTCTTCCTGGTCTGGGGTAACTTCTCCGACGCCAAAGGCTCGAGCAACGCTGTCTTTCTGTCAGTATTGTCACGGTTTCCAATGTCGTACGTTTGCCTGTACCAACTTCCCTGGGTGGCGTCGACGTTGGAGGGGAGATCCATGGAAAAGTCATGGTTCGGCTGACTACCACTGTCAATGGTCGAGGGGTCCTGTTATTGTTAATGTGATTTCTGACCCATCTAACCAGCATCATCTACAACTCACCTGATTCCATGGATCCCCATACCCATCCTCTATAGTAGAAGATTGGTAACTGGTGCGCATTTCATCATCGGGCTCTTGTGTGCTGGAATGGGCTCTCGGGGGCGTAACGTCCTGCGATGTAGCCTCAAAATCCGGGGGTACGAATCGATAGGAAAGCCCACAGTCGGTACAGAGCCGGATATCCTGTGATCTTTCTGAAGAACGGAAACAAAACAGACAGCGAGGAGCGGCATGCTCCAAACAATGTACGGTGTTACCGTCCATGGTGAAGGGGTGTTTTGATGAACAGGAGCCGGCACCGGGGCTGCGTTAAAGGCCCAGGCTCTCTTCTCGGTTTTGATATATGCGATCTAGTCAGTGGTTTGGATGACAGTAACCCAAACAAACGACGGCCCAGAAGATGGGTTCTTCGGCTGGACTTCAACGACAATCATGCAACAGCACCACCTTCTGTTACTGAACAAAATATGAGAGAAGTCGCCAGCGAGTATCTTGCAATCAGGACGTCGATGATAGCGATGGAGGAGATGGCCAGATGTTGGCGGCGGAGGCGGCGGCACGTAGTCTTGCCTTGAACCAAGTGGTTCTTTTGGACAAGACCCTTTGCAGACGTGCACAGCTGCTTATTAGATTCGAGAAAGTCCTACCACAGGATACTTGGTGATACCAGTTGATGGTCAACAAGACGACGAGTAGCTGGAGTCGATGTTTTGAACCTTAATGTGGTAGATTTGAAAGAAAAGAGAGGTGGACGAAATATGACTCCGTGTGACTGGCCAGTAGGATCACGACAAGGGTGTTGTTAGTTACATGTACTGGCAGTAACAACATGGGCACCGATCATTGTCGAAGGTTTCGAAAGTTGTTGGGGGCATTCGAATCAACCGGATCACCAAGTGAAGCAAGATTATAATCTGGGTTCGCTTCAGAGTGATGAAGTCGTCGGTGTGGTGCGGGTTGTCGAAGTCGAAGCAAGCAGGCCCAAGGTGGTATACAGCCAGTCAGACGCTTCGAGGTACTCGATGCAAGATCAGAGCCAAGGCCATAAGGCAGCCTTGGGGAGACACATAAACTGATTGGAGAGTCACCGAAGGAAATCCCACAGTTGGGAAATGCTTATGGACGAGGCAGACAGCATCTTGCTATCCAGGCAGAACGCACTGGGCCATATTCAGGTGATCGAAACGAAACGAAACGAAACGAAACGAAACGAAACAGAAGCGAAACAAGAGAGGATGAAGAAAGCATGCTGGCGCA
Source organism: Fusarium continuum (assembly GCA_013184455.1). Taxonomy (NCBI): domain Eukaryota; kingdom Fungi; phylum Ascomycota; class Sordariomycetes; order Hypocreales; family Nectriaceae; genus Fusarium; species Fusarium continuum. The sequence continues at coordinate 95,153 of JABCKB010000179.1, read as the reverse complement.
GACGTGGAAGTAATCATTGCCACGTTATCAAACTTCTTAACTCTCAGCAATGATAATCAACCAGTGTGGAAAACTACGTCGAAAATGCCCCGAGATCTTTTGAAAGAAGCAAGAGATCCCAAGTTACAGGAAAGCAGCAGTGGAGATGCGCGACTACTTAACTTCCTTGCTCTCCCTTCAAGCCACCCTTAATACATGCAGGCTATGTAACCGCCAAGAATGCAGGTTCAGCTTGCACCCATATTCATGGCACAACTACAGTAGTGTGAGACCCTCCACAGTTGAAGTGTGGTTATCTCTGCACTTCTTCAGCCGACTTTCAGGTGTGTGTTGGTGGCTGCAGACTCCCCAAGGCTCCAGCCCCCAGCACCAAGCAAGACTCGTACTGTCTCGCCCGTATGCGAGTTACCAGATGGTAATACTACAGGTCAACAAAGTCACAAACCATCAAGTTTAGCAAAAATTAACACTGTTCAGCAGCGTAAAAGGGGCCTAGAAGGACCGCGAAACAAAGCTCTGCGCAGTCGTTGAGCTGCCCCAAAAAAGGCTACCAACTCATGAACGTACAACTTCTGATCTGGCAGGGATTGCAGCCAACATACCATCGATGGATCAATGCACGGGATGAAGCTAGACCTGGGGACAGAAGAACCAACAGCGTCTGATGGTTCAAATCAGCAACGCATCTGATCAACCAACCATCATAACAGATGAACCTATCCTGTTGTTCCCGCCGAGCAGCTGAGATAGAAGCAGCGGGGTGGCGTCTCAATCTTTCCTACTTGGTTTGAGCGAGTGACTAGCCTCTTTTCTTGGAGCAAAACGTGACGTCTGATGGAACCTATCGCTTATGGCAACTGGCCAGGTTTTAGGTGCAAAGCAACAAAACTGCGTGTGGTGTATGCATCATTTCCCAATGCGCCGCACTACTCTTCTCTTTCGCAGCCAACATCTCACTGTTGGATGGGTCCGATATTGGTCCATACTACCCACCCTGCCCCTCGCCAATTGGTCTCAAAGGGACTGCAACGACGAAGATCAACGGTATTAATGAAAAGGGTATATCTTGATACATACAAATATTATACATCCGAAACCCATTGGACTCCAAAAACAATCTCAGCGCGCAAGTTGTCCATGAAATACAATGCAGTCGCCAGCAGAAAACACCAAAGTTGTGCATCATAACAAACCATCCGAAATAAACAAGAAAAATATAAAGATACCATCAAGAACGACTACAAAGACCAGCCATGCAGCAGGTAATCCCCCAACAAGACACGATCAAATACCCGCTACGAACCCCAGACGCCACATCGATCCGTCACCTCTAAGTGATCACTCAACGCTGTGTACGCGATGAACCACCTCTCTGGTTGGGGTAATCGATAGTTCTAGGATAAACATAGCTCGAGTTGTTCTGTGGAGCGTGAGTCGAAGATCGATGATCCTGCTGAGGACTCTGGGCTATAGTACTGGTATCAGTAGACCCTGAGAACCGGTTGACGAAGTATGTGATTGAGCTGGCAGCATATCTGATCCCATTCTGCTCGGCTTCATGAGCAGATGATGCATAGCGAACCCCTGTGTGGTTTTGCTGTCCATAGCTAACGAAACGGGCGGTCCTTCGGTGACGATCGTCTAGTGAGTGTTGATGACCAGCAAAATTTACTCGGTGATCCACGCCAGTACCCTCGTCATATTCCTGGGTATCAGGACGGCTTGAAACTGGTCAGCAAACAACCACCACTTCTACCAGAATCGGTACATCACACACCTCCCTTGATGAGCGGAATAGGTGGATGGAACATCGGCGTAGCTCTGCGCGCTTTGGTATGTCGCCGCATGATGATGCTCCAGGGGCGAATACATGCGGCTAGCTGTCAGAGTCTGTTGCATCTGGAAAGGACCTTGAGGCTGTTGAGGAGTGTCTTGTGAAGCGACAGTGGAGTACTGTGCTTGCCGTACTTGTTGTGCGTGTCCCTGAGTCATATTTGCCCTGGGATGATAAGTTTCGTCCGCTTCTCTCACGTAGAGATCCCTTAGCGAACTCATGGTCGATCGATGTTAATGATCAGGGGTATAGACGACTGATCTAAAAGGTATAAAGATGTTGTTGGCAAGATGCGGCGATGGGTTTATTGGACGGGTGACAGTTGGGAAGCAAGTATTTGGCTGAGGAGGCATCAAGGAATGGGCATGGAACGAATATTAACAGGACCATCCCTTTGTTATATGGCAAAGTGCTCGTGGCAATCCGAAGTAAGGCTGATCGCATGGCAAAATACGAAACTCTTCGTGAAGCCATTGAGGCGGTACGTCTGCCTGTTAAGGGGTTGAAGCTCGTCGGGCACAGATGCTTGGATGAAGACCCGACGACATAGGGTCCTGTGAACGTCATGCCTCAGCAACTGCTGCCTGGATGTTCAAAGCCAACCAGGCAAACGATACTAGGAAACGCCTAAGGAGGCATTGCGAGGAAAGACCCGGAACGCATCGTATTCCCATCAACACAAGAAGTCGCCGTGGCTCAAAAGAAAGATGAGCCAAGTTGATAAAGAGGGACAGCTATGCTCGCCTCAACTTCTGGTTTGCTGGTATCAACGGGATCGTCTTGTCACGAGGATATACCTTGGCGGAATATTTTCTTGGGCCCTGGGATTACGGCATGGTTGGCATCATCATCAAAGTATAGTTACTTACGATGCGGATATTTGCAAACTGGTGCGCAAAGGCAACAGGACATGGGCAGTAACGATTACACGTCACTTGACCACAGGTGCTGTAGTTAAGAGACGGCCAAGCAATCAGCCTGCCAGCGTACACTGGTACCCATTGCATTATGCAGGTTATTTGGTTCGTTTGAGGTGACAATATCAGGATGATACTGGAAGGTTCGGATCGAAATTGTTGTTAAAAATGCGACAAGACAGGTTCGGGAGGAGACTCTTGAGGGAGGGTTTGTTGGATGAAAGCCTTTGGCCTGATCAGAAGCCATCCATTGTCACTATGAGATGTCGATCATTTCGTCTTTTTCGTTTGGCGTCTTTGGTTTCATGGAACGTTCAAGGGCAACGTGGAAAAGAATGACGAGGGAAGAGATGGAAAGATTGGCAAACGCCGTCAGCACAATCATGTGCTCACAAACATCAAAAGCAACCGCAGTATGGTTACCCTCTCTTCTACGCTTATTCTGTCATGTGTGTTCAGGGCCGAGATGGAAGCCCAGTATGGACATCGATCGACGGCGCGTTCTATCATTAATTAATCGGCCAGCAATCAGCTCCTGCAAGCCGCTGGAGATCCCTGTCTATACCGGTCGCTGGAATAAACCGCTTGCTTTTTCCTCTTTGGCGGCTACGAACCAAGTACTACAGTATGCGCCAAGAACCGATAACCGCGGCACGGATTGAATCACCAGCGAGCGACTTTCGGCGACTCCGGACTCCGGATATTCAGAAGGAGCTGGCTGGGGAGAGCTGAGCTAGAGATGCAACATCAGACTGGGATTACCGGTAGCTGACCCATTGTGCGGCTGAAAGCAGTGAATGCGATGCTAGGGAGTAGGCCCTTGGGCTGCCTAGGCCATCTATTGTTTCAGGTCGAGTACCAACGCATCCTCTTTGCGATTTAACACCTGAAGGCGAAAGAAGGAAAATATAAGTGCAAGTTGAGAGAATCTACTTAAACGCGTTATCAACACACAGGTGCATTCGCGATATTATCCACCCGAGTACCCCGCCTAGCCCGCCCTTGTCTCAATCCAAAATCCTGGCTACCTAGGGTTGATGTCGGTTTGCTCGACAAGCTGAACAAGTCCAGCCTCCCCGATCCTCGCTTCAAAGGACCACTCTGCCACTGTGCTACTCCCTACTGCAAGCCAAGGTTGCAGGTCACAATCGCAATGCGCCACTATCTAGCTTCTAATGTATGTATGCGACAACACCATGATCCGCTAATGCTCCGTTGGTTATGTTTGGATTCCTTGCATCCCCAATTAAGCCCGAAATGGTGCGCATGATGCGGAAACGCTACCAATTGTGTTTGGCTCTAAGACATGGCGTGATGTTCTGCGCATCGGGTGTCGCAAAGTCTCCCCAGAAGCTCAAGTTCGAAAAACGGGGTGCTCGTTGAGGTCAACAACAGGAGCCGTGGTCAACTTGATTGCTTAGGCTTCTGTTTGTCGTCGTTCAGGTATTGGGGTGATCGGGAAGAAAGCCATGCTTAAACTCATGTTCGAATCGAAACGACTCTGCTCATGGCTGTATATCAGACATTATCCAACATTGATCAAGCTCTGAGGCTTACCAGATTCTTGCGTACCATCGTTTCTTGGTGAAGGACCCCTCCCATTTATCCCCTGGGTATACAGTTACACCCTGGAACGGCTAGTACTAGGCCTATCTTGCCGACAACTATCTGCTGCCTGCTCTCTTCGACGAGATAAAACCCTTTGTCTCTCTTCAGTTCCGCCAATATCTCCATTGCTGTCTTGAGCGGTACGGGGGATTGGTGCATTAGGAAGGTTAAACCCTTCCCAGGGGCGATCAATATTCCACAGCCAAACACACGTATGAGCTGCTTGGGTATGATCACTCGAAGAGGCAATTGTGCTGTCGTTTTGAAGGGGAATGGGTGATGTGCTGGCCTGGCTGTGGCCGATTGTCTCAGTGCCAAGACTGGCCGCATAACCGCTGAGGACTGAGCCAGGCAGTTGGCTTCTGGAAGTTGAGACTGTTGAGACATTTTCCCGGTATCTACGTCCGGTACTGTTTAGTCTTGAAGATTCCATGATGTGGATCCGATTAAAGAAGGAGCGCGCAATGGTGGTCTCCTCCTTCATCCACCATCATCAAACAAACTCTCATGGGTCCTTCTATACTCGCGCCCTGGGATGCGGCTCAAAAACGACTTTGTATGTTAGGTACCCGCATTCATGCCCGAAACCAATTGCACCTCACGATCACTACTGGGTGCTTCAATGATGAGTTTTGTTGATGTCTCTACCTGGAGGCTGGCTTTGTGAAAACTGCGCCTCAATGCTGAGAGGTTAGTTTTGCGTAACCATCAACGTCGAGGAGAAGACAATGGCCTACACTGCCTTATCGCGCTCAAGTACAGCCTCATCCAACAGCCTCATCAGCCTCTCGTTGGCGCAATTTACAGAAGGATGGCCCTTTTTCAGAGAAACTGCTGCGCCGACACAGCTTTCTGTACCCAGCCCAGATACTACCCTCACTGGCGCAGCCAAATCCCGAACATAAGGCCGAGACTTTCATCTGGTTCGCTGTTGTTTTCAGGGGGTGGACGGCAAACGCGAAGTTACAGGCTAAAGGCTTGTTCAAATGCGGCGCCAGACAATATCTCCGCCTCTCCTGTGTGAAAGATATTCGTCATTATTGAGTATTCTCTCCTGCTACAGTTTTTAGCTGGCATGCTTGACAACGATCCTGGTTACAAACCGCTGAACGAATGGCTAGATTATGGCCACGTTCATCTTGTGTCTTTTTCACACTTGACATAATGCCACCCGTCTCAACAATACTGCACATACACTTCCGGCTGCCCGCCCTCATGATTAGAATGGTCTTTAGATATCCGATCGGCAACCCCGTGACTAACTTCAAGTAAGCTTACCGAACAGTTTTTTGACGCTGAACAAGTATCCCTCATTATTGCCACATGCTTTCCCAACAAGCCATGACGTGCACGTCGGCTTGAAACGATGACAGAGTAAGCAGCAGCGAAGCTCACACAACAACCCGTCAAAGGCGTCCAACATCCACGATCACATGCCGTATGTCAATGGCCGAAAGCGAGGCGCAACAGGCGGTTGGTAAAAGGTTTTCGGCCATTATCCGCGCCTCCTTCCGGCTCAGTCAAGCAAAATGGAAGTGCTTGTCCGCTGTGTATTGATACAGGCAAACCTTTCAACAAGGCAACCATTTCGCCAAGCTCCTTGTCGACATTTACTTGATCTTTCACTAAATCACCCGAGGCTATCCGGGAGCGATCGGGGAGCCAGAGTCTCTGAATGAGCTATCCGTGGTTCATATTCAAGCTGATCAAGTGAACTCTAGTTGTCTTTACCTAACGTACAGTGGAGGCCAAAAGAGAGATACATGTAAGCCATAAACAACTCATGCATGAGGATTGGCAAGGTCACTTCCACGCACTTTCCCGCCATACGATTGATACGACCTCACTATACTACGCCGTCATTGTGAGCCCGTATGTCAACAATTGGTACGAGACTTACAGGTAATTTCTAACGCAATGACTGACTCTAATCTGAATAAAATTTACGAAAAATTGTCAATCTAGGACCTGCGAAATCGAAGTCACGAGTGATGCTGCGCAAAATAGAGTGACTGCTGACAGTCCACCCACTTCAACATATGGGCAATATATCGTCAGAAGGATACATTTCTCAACACTGAGAAAGCCAAAATCAAACGAAAACAATCAGCTGGCCTTTCTAAACCTTGAAAAAATGATGTGACGTCAAGACCTGGCCATAATTGGTTGACTCGACGCAGAGCCTCAACGGCTACTTTGTTTATCGCCCACAGATCTACCAAGCACTACATACACTAACGGACAAGTCTGGGTTAGAACGGAGGAACCACGTGGCGGAGCTGATTCAATATGACAAGTGGCATGGGTCCAAGCAGCTGTCATCTTCTTGATGACATACGATCGCTGGTACAAAGAACCGATCAGGTGAACTAGGCTTGGCGAGATCTTCTATAAGCCAAGCACGTTGATTGAACGTAACGGCGGTCTGGGAGCAAAGTTGGTCTGGAACCTACCACCGATCATCTCGAGCCCAACTCGTTAGGCACCCATAATAGTGCCAATCCAATTCTCCTTCAATAATTGGACCATACAACAAAGAGCTATACACAGCCGCCAAGCTTCCCCTCAAAGCGTTCAGAAGATCAGGGAGGCCTAAGTCAATTTGTGAGGGCATCCGTGGTCGTGATCCGAGTGTTCCAGAATGTTAAGGCGCAGCTGGCTCGTCGTCAGCCTTACTTTTCGATACTTGCAGCATCCATGTCGACCTGTCAAATCTTCCCTTTTACTTCACAGCCAATCATGATGGCAATACATTCCACAGATCTCACATGCTAGCGATGAGATGTGGACAAGGTGCATGTTGCTGTGTTTCACAAGCGCGCGATGGCGTGTGAACTCGTCAGGGACTGGGTTTAAATACATAAGGGGTTCAGTGATAGGTCATACTTGAGGTAAACGTTACCTGATAGTACAGAGATGTTCATTGGTTGAATCGATAGAGTTTTGATGCCCGACGATGGTACATACATGAATAGCTATGCGTGGATTGGTACTGTTGTGAAGTGAGATGCATGGTTTTGTGCTGGCATGGCCCAATTCGAAGCTTCCATTCAGTCAAGCGTAAAACTTGACGGTGGACGGTAAGAGGCATGACTAGCATGTTTGGTAGCCTCAATAAATCGCCTCTTAACTGGTCGTTGAGCCGTGATAGCTCGAGATCGAAGACGTGCCACACTGCGTCGAAACTTAAAAAGTCAATCACTTACCTAATGAGGAAAGCGCCGGAGGAAGCGCCGGAGGAAGCCCCGTGCGGTCCACTTTTCCCGGCCGTGCTCTCAAGACGATGTCAGCAATTGTTCGCGGTAGGGACCGCCCTATATCGACGATGTCTTCAAATTCTCACGTTACCGTGCTGGTTTAAATAAGCGTCAAGTTGTACATGTAATCAGTTACCTTGTATAATGGTTTGATCCATATGATATTTGTTAGTGATGGCGAGGCAGATCGGAAATAAGAAACTGTTTCGAGACTTGATGGACTTCGACATGTTAGCAATGACGATTAAACTAAAGTCACCTGGAGAAGAGGTATCAATTTAGTCACTTCACGTTTCAATAGAGATCAGGAGAAAGTCTAGATGAGTCGTCGTAATAAAATAATTTATACATAAGACATACTCCCGGAAAGCCAGGGCGCATAATCTATTTACAAACAGAAAGCCATCTGCAAAGATGCAGTTTCATCGCCCTCCGCTAGGGAGAAGCGAATCCGATTTTGCTGGTCAAGGGAAGCAAGTGTACGTCACGGACGCATTACTTGCAACTCAATACCTACTGCTCAGAGCTCTTTCGAGTTCTTTACAGAGCCTTCTTGGCAGAGCGGCGGCGGCGGCGGCGAGAAGAGCAGCCAGTCTTGGGGGGTGTGGTGGCAACGGGAGCAGCGGGAGTAGTCTCAGCCTCAGTAGGGGCGGCGGCGTCCTGGGAAGGGCGGACGATGGTGGAGAAGGTAGGGATGGGAGCCTCAGTGTTGGCACCAGAGCCAGCGTTGGAGCCAGGGGCGGTGGTGGCGGCGGGAGCCTCGGTCTCCTCGGCGACAGGGGCAGCGGCGGAGGTGGTATCGACGGCCGGGGCGGCAGCAGAGGGGCTAGAGCCGGAGCTGGAGCCGGAGCCAGTACCCTTCCAGACAGCAGGGCCGGGGATGGGGTAAGAGCTGACAGAGCCATAGAGGTTGAAGACAATGCCCTTGTCGGAGTAGGTGTAACCCTTGTTAAAGTCGAACTTCTCATCGGGAACAGCGGAACCGGAGCCGGTGATCTCGAGCTGAGCGCAAGAGGGGTAGAACTGGGCACCACGAGCAGGGTTCTCCTTGTAGGACGCATCAGCCTCGTGGAGGCCGATGATCTCCTGACGAACAATGTATCTGCCAGTCTTCATGCCAGCGGGAAGGGTGAAGTCAGCCTTGCCCTTGGCCTTCTTGAGCTTGTCAACAGCCCACTCAGAGCCATCGTAACCCTCCTCAGCAATCTTGGTCCAGATAGCACCAGTGCCGGCATCAGCGGTGTAAGGGGCAATGTATGTGATGATGGGGCCCTTATGAGAGCCGTCAATGATGTCGTCACCACGGTTGTCGTGGTACCACTCAAAGGTGACCTTGTCACCGGCGGCGGCCTTAACGAACTTGGGAGCAGCCTTAGCACCGTTGACGTTGCAGACGAGGTCGGGGCTCGAGAGGTCCTTGACGGGAGAGTTGTTTGCGGGAGATCGGATGTAGACGTTGCGTCCATCACCCTGGTCCTTTCCGTTGACCCAGAGGCCGTAGACCTGAGCGTGGGCCGAGACGGTGGTGGCCATGGCCAGAGCAGCAGCGGAAACGGAGAAACGCATCTTGATAGATTTGGATCGACTTAGTTGTTTGGTTGTTTGGTAAGGATTGGATGAAGCGGAATTCGCGATAAAAAAGATTCGAGCTTCGTGGGTTTGAAAGAATGAAGGTTTGGCACAGCCAAATTGAAAGAAAGTGAAAATAGAAAGAAGGACAAAGACTTGATTTTGCTACGACGAGTGTGGAGGAAAAGAAACGAGATCTTGGGACGACGGCTCAGGTCGACTTATATATCGAATCTTGCGACCCTGCGAGCCACGGTTCCCGGCAAAGAGAAAACTGCGGTCAGTCCCACAAGACCAGAGATGTCAAGGGGCATCGCATAGAGAACAAGGATCAAAGAAAGCCAGTTCATCTCGTCAAAGATGCTACGCCAGAGTCTCAAACATGGTGTGCTGGGATCCTAGAGAGTCACAACCAACCGTTGGCACTTCTTGGCACGCAATCTAGATCAGATTGGGAACGAGCTCTGCGTGTATCTGTCTCCAGAACAGTGTGTAGGTGGTGTGATTCTCAATAGTGACCGCACAGTAGCAACCCCTTGCAGTTTGGGCGTCTCGACTTTGGTGTTGAGAGGTTCCACACTCCATGGCGATATAGACATTGATAGACGGAAAAATAGGGTATGGGCGGGAGGCGGAGATTGAGGCCCTAGGTCGCCCAACACTAGGGCCTAGGCCTGCTGTCAAAAACCAAGGCGATTAACTTTTTTCATACCCACCTCGGTTTGAGCCTCACGAATCCCATCCCATTATTGGATAGTTTGTCCAACGGTGAAACTGGTTCGGCGCAACGCCCCTGGATCCCAATCGTGACCTTTAATATCGGAGCAGCGCCCATTGGAGATCTCGTAGCGCGCGCCCCGCCTGAAGACTGCCTTTAGCTCGACTTTGCCTCACCGTATACTCTAGTGATCCTAGCTAGCACCTGTATCGGGGCCTCTCTTCTCTTCGAGCAGTTGACGCCGCTGGTGCCGGGCCCCTGTTGATCATATTTCGTAACTTAGCACCCCCGTTGGTATTGGGTGAAATTCTTTTTGCTTTTCTCTGCTTCTTTTCTGCGTCTTGGCAGATCCGCTTCTTCACCTGAAACTAGAATAATTGTCTTGTTCCGACTGGGGGAGAATTCTTGAATGCGGCCGAGGTATTTGGCATATCTGTAGTTTCAAGGGGTTTCAATACAAGGCGAGAGAACTGCAGGTTACCGTCGGCGAGGTGCGTTCTCTTGAAACAGAGTCGTCCAATTTTTGCCTCAGTATCTAGATGTTATCAGACGATGTCAAGAAAATCCAAACAACTGTGTTTCGAAATGGCGTATTGTTTCTTTTCTGTCAAAACATTTCAGGCCATCGGTGCGCTGCATCCAAACGCTCTGCGCCCCTGGATTTAAGTGGCTGCCGATCGCGAACCTGTTACCCAGGTTGCGGTGAAGGAAGCGAGGATTTCCGAGCAGATGCGTAGTTGCTGAATCAGTCTGCCATGATAATTAATTCAAATAACCTTCAGTTTGATTATATCCAACAATAGTTTCAAGTATAGTAAGCATATTTTCGAGGACTCATAGTATTCGCGCTTACCTATGTAAATAGTAAGCTTGAATAGTGGACGGATTGGCCATTAGTTTCCTAGTCAAGGGTCGGTTTGAGCTTAACCGAACGATGCAACGTAAGCCCTGTGCATCCTCTTACAGCTTGTGTTTGAGGACGGAAGCTAGTTACCCTACAGACTGAGACGACAACACGAGAAAATCACTCACCTCTTGGTTGTTGTAGAATTTTCTGGAAGATTCAAGTAACGATTGAAATTTTTGCGATTGAAATTCACCTACTTACCTTGATGAACTCGAGCAGAATGTCTGCGTGCTGTTGTGTGGATTTTTGGAGAAAAGGTTACTTCAAAGGGAATGACCCATAGATAGGTCCAATCGGTCGAGCATGCACCAAAAGGAAGCATTATTCACGCCACACCAAGTCAATGCTAGGTTAAGTGCTAACTAACATAATACAGACTGCCGGAAATGGCTGGCCGCAGAGCACCGTTCATCGGGGCTCAGCTCCGTGTAATATCCACTTTTCCCGAGACATCCCCCGATGTCCTAAATTTAGAGCACCGGTCAGTGGATCAACAATAAGCACGATAAGCTCGGCGCCAAGCACATAAGATTTTGAGATAAATCTGACTATCGATATCCTAAGTCATACTACTAAGCTTATGTAAGTTTACTTCAACGTTTAAATGTATTGAGATAAGACCAAGGCGGATAGTTCTGTAGGAAAAGCACAGTGGGGGTTCCCCCTTATCTAACATATGTCAACTTAGTAGACCAACACCACAGTTACTCTGGCATTTTGTTACAAAAATTCGTGCTAGTAAGTATCGGAGACACATGCCGAGTGCGATACAGGCGCTATTGCTCCTGGGTTTGTTTCCAGACGCGACGCCAGTTACAACTTGGCAAAGTGATGTAAGTGAAGGCATTCGTTTATAGGTGTGGATTGTGACATGCACAGAGGAGGCGCGCAAATACACACTGGAAATCAATGCTTCAAGAATTTCTTTCAAGGCAAAGGCTAATGGACGTGAGCCAGACGTCTTCGGAAATGAGGTGTATAAAAGACCGCATCCATCATTGTATGCACGCCTACATTTTCTTCTTTTGGTCAAACATCTCGGTCACTATCGCGCCCCCCTCACTCATACAAGTTTCCATACTATGCCCGTATCAAATATACAATTGATGTCCCCATGCACCTACTATCACTTCCTGTCGAGTTGAGAGATTTGGTATGGGCTTTCTGCTCTTCAACCGGAGATGCAAATGGTCTGCTGAGATGTTGTCGTTAGACTGGAGCCGAGATCACTCCTCACCGTGTACTACCAAGGACGTACAACAGATTCAAATAATCAGAATTTGGATAGATTCGACATGCGATGATGGAATTTGACTCAAATTTAACCACTCCCGGGAACAGAACGGATACATTCACCGCGCTATTAACGTGGTCTATGATATGGACGATACTGTTGCGTAGAGACTCCTGAAGATCACACAAGTTAAGGAGACGGCGGTATATCTGCATGCTCCACGGCGTGGATACTTTGTTGGTGTACTCTTTATGATGCTCGCAAATTCTGAAGACACGTATCAGATGATTCGTACCATGTCGGGAAGTGTAGACACGGAGCAGTCTGATATGGGACATGTCATTCTCACGTTTCTAACTGGAGATATGCAGCCGGGCCAGATAGTCAAGGAAGCTAAGAAAATTAACTCAGGACGGAAGCCGACACAAGACGCGTTCACGTCGAAGTCAGTTAAGGACAAGTAATGTTATATTGTATTAGTTCAGACCTCTACCCGTCCAGTCCTGTTCACTACCCCTTAAACGATACTTCTTAGCTATGCGGCCCGACGTAAGTTTCTTATTTAGTCACACCTGATTTTGGGTCAATCTCTAGTTGAAGCTTGCCATTTGCCATTAAGTGAGCAGAGTAGACGTTGGAAAGACTGGCCAACCTCTCGCTGCTTCGTGGTCTTAGACCTCCAGCGGCTTGAGCTCCTCATAAGCTGGAATCCTCCACGACCCCCTATCCTCTGGCAACAAAGCAAGTATCGCTTTATCAATCTTGAGCTTCGTCACCAGCCCAATGATCGAGTACTGAAACTTGATCCCTAAGCTCGTCTCAGGATATGCAATGCCAGGAATAAACGACGGTAACTTCTGGGACTCTTCAACAAACGGTCTCAAAGTATCCTCATACGCTTTCAATGCCCTAGGAATGTCACGTCCGTGTCTCGCAATTTCTCCACCGAGAACGCAAGCTCCTATCAAGGCGAGTGTAGTCCCTACGCCCGTCAACGGCGACGGCGCATATCCTGCGTCTCCGAGAAGAACAACTCGTCCCTTCGACCATGTTCTCGTCTTGATCTGCACAATTGACTGCGCATAGAAGTCTTCAGCCTCGTTCATCTCTTTGATAAGTCGTGGCGCCTGCCAACCCGCATCCTTAAAAATCTCCCCGAATAGCTTCTTCTGCGCTGCAATATCCCGACCCATCACTTCTCTAAGCTCATTCCCATGAGACATTGTCATCAGATACGCTTGACCTCTATCTTCGGAATGCCAACGTGTTGAAATGACCCGACGACCTGGGGCGTTGTACACAGTTGCGAGGTTTTTGTCGCCCGGTTCTCGGGCGAGATTGTAGTAACACCCGTTTAAGCCGAGTTCGCGCACATGAACTGCTTCAGGCTCATCTGCGAAGAGTTTCTTCCGAACTCTAGAGCCTTGGCCGTCTGCAACGATGAGAAGATCGTAGCTCTCGTCTGCGCCTTGCGAGAACTTGACGTTGACTTTATTGCCGGCATTCTCAAAGTTCTCAATTGACGTTCCAAAGCGATACTGCGTCTTTTCTTTTGTTGTTTCGTAGATTATTTTGCATAAATCACCTCTCATGACTTCAAATTCACTCGTAAAAGACTGTCTGCCTTTGCCGGAATTATTTCGCTCGAGCAGAGCTTTCTGTCTCCCTTCTGAGTCGACCCATTGTAGTCCGTCTTCATCAACTGCGTTTTTGCGGATCTCTTCTAGTATTCCCATGCGCTTTGCCGCCTCAATGCCTTGTCCGCGAATGTCGATCTGTTGGCCTCCAGTGCGTAATGCAGGAAATCGCTCAAGGACGGTGCAAGAGTGGCCAAGGCGGGAGAGCCAGAAGGCGGCGGCCGGGCCAGCGATTCCACCGCCAGAGATGAGAACCCGAAGTTTTGACATTTGGAGCCGAGGTGCAAAGTGATGAGTGAACGATGTATATGAATGTAAATCTCATGAATGATCGTTGAGGTATACCTGCTGTTGATACAAAATGCTTCAAGTGGTGTCTAAAAAATACAAAGACCTTAAAATCAGCAGCCAAGCTATCAATTTGCCCTAGACAATCAGAACCCTTGGTTATATTTGATCATTTTGGTCGGGAGCTAGCAGATAAGGATCGACCTTGGTTGTAGCTGTCATCGACTTTTGAGGTTTAGATTAACCTTGCTAGTTTTGGAAGTAAGGAATAAGATGGCCAGGATGAGGACCTGTCTCTTGTAAGCACTACGAGTAAGTTGCTGTGCCAGGGCCCAAAATATTGGAATTGTCTTATGGTTCTAGCGGGCGGTCTAGCGTTAACTTGAGACAATAATATGTCACATCACGTAGCCACATGGATAAGTTAGGAAGGGTCAGTATTGAAACTCCATAGGTTTGTTTCCTCGATGACCAAGTTGACAAGTGATATCGTGGTGCTTCTTTAGATTCAGTTGTTCAACTTATGGTATTGCGGAGAAATACAATTGTCTTTCGTGCTCTAGCAGTGTATTATCTAAATTGGTCTATATTGTTTATCTCTCATTCAATCATGACAGAGACGTTGTCTTCCATAGCCTCGATGTCTCTGTTGGAAACTGTCCTTCCATCCCGTGTCTACAGACTAAATCACTTTGACCCAGAAGCAGCCGCCTTCTTTGACAGCACAGCATCATCCACAGTTGGCGGTGCAGGAATGTCCACACCTTCAACCCGGTACTCAAGACCCGGATAAGCGTCGCTAATAACGAGAACGTCCAGCTTGCGAGCCTGGCCTGCTTCCGCTGGGGGGAGCTTGATGCTCGTCCTGGCCGTAGGTCTACCACCAGCCTCGAGCTTGCGGTTAGGACTCGTTGTCCAGCCCACACGCTTCACGGCGATAACTTCGTCGCGCGACACATCCGCCACAACAACGAACCACGATTCGGTCTGCGGCTTGGGGAACTTGGGTGCGTAGATGCGTGCTTCACGCTCAACAAGTTGGTTGAGGCGCTTCAGGCCGATTGTAACCGAGAGTGCCGTGGTCTCGGCGATAGAGACATCCACATTAGGGAGGATAGAAACGACACGAGCGAAGCGATTGTGCTGACTAGCGGGTACACCTAGCTTCTTAGCAAGTTGTATCGCCTGAGGTCTAGTCAGTGCACTGATCTTGGCAAGAGGTGTATCGTTCTTGACGTCGGGCTCGATTGTAGGGAGGACGGAGACTGGCGCGTCAGTAGGCCACCGAGCTGATTTGATTGACTGCAGAAGCCCCATCATCTGCAGACAACTGGACAGGTAGCCGAGCTCTGTGAGAACATCAATGGAAGCCTGTACAATACGGATGGCTTGGTCGAGGACACTGGTTTGATCACCAACATAATCCGTGATAGGGAGCTCGATCTGGGACATGTGTGCCTGGAGTAGTAGGAAAGCCTTCACATGGGGATCCCACATGGGGAGTCCAAAGGCGTGGCCAGGGAAAGGTAGGTTGTCAGAAAGGGTGTTGTTGACGAGATCTTCGTTGTGGCGCACAGGGAGTTCGTCGTACTCGGTAGCACGAGACATCCACGACAGTACATCCAGGAACGAGGCTTGTGCCTTTGCATGTTTGACGAGATGGCGAATCGTCTTATGTGACAGATAATAGTAACTCATGATCTTGCCGAGAGGCGTGGGATCAACATCACCGTTGGGGAAAACCTCAACACATTTGGAGTCGGCGAGCTCGTTTAGAGACTTGCTAACCATCTCAATCATGTAGTCGTTGGCGAGCTGCTGAGCGGCGATACTGTTGTGCTCCTCAGCCGAAATCTCCAAGCCATAGTATGAAGGATTCTTATGTAGTCGTCGGAAGAAAAATGTCCAGGTAAGATAGTCGAGCGCATCCTGCTTGGTGACAATGGTCTCAGCCGAGACTTCGGCGCAAAGATGGTTCTCCAAAACAGTATGCAGCGAAGACTCTACGGGGAAGCCAGTGTGGAGGAAGTGCTTGTAAAAGTCTTTCTTGGCATCCTGTGTGAAGATACGAGCAACTCCAGAGTTGTCAAACTGAGGACGACCAGCTCGTCCCAGCATTTGCAGCACATCAGTCAAGTCCATATCCTTATATGCCTCAATCTTGGCGTCGAAGAACTGTGTGCCTTTGACGACAACCAAATGTGCAGGCAAGTTAACACCCCAGGCGAGGGTACTGGTAGCAACCAGGATCTGAATTTTGTTGTTGAGGAAAAGTTCCTCGGCAAGTTGACGGTCTGACTCGACCAGACCAGCATGATGCAGACCAATACCGAAATTGATAGCTTCCTTCAGTGCATCGTCCTTAACTCGAGCGAGGTTGAGTTGCAAATCCTCCTCGTCCATATGGAGAAAACGACGAGGGTTGTCCTCCATACCACAGAAATTTATAAGGTCCTTGGCAGTCAAACGAGTCTGCCGTCGCGAAGGAACGAAAACAATGACAGGCTTGTCAGGGCTGTGATTCTTGACAGCCAAGAACGTGGGCCGATTCATGGACTGCATCAACGGGCAAAATCCTCTGACTTCTGGGAACCCATCAATGTAGAGCTCAAGAGGAACTGGGCGGACCGAATGTTTAAAGTTGAAGAGACCCTCCTTGACACCCAGCCAGTTACCAAGATCCGTTGCATTGGCGCAGGCAGTTGACATTCCCAGAAGACGAACGGCGTTCTTGGTCGAGGAAGCAATGTAGTTCATACGGGACACAATGATTTCGAGAATAGGGCCACGATCTCCAGCTAAGAGATGGATCTCGTCAATGATAACCAGACTGACCTGTCGGACGTATCCTCTTGTTTGCCAAGAACGCGAGATACCGTCCCATTTCTCAGGGGTCGTGATAATGATGTCGGCATCCTGAATAGTTCTAGTATCAGGTGTATTGTCACCAGTCAATTCCACCAGCTTGAGACCTAGCGGCCGTGCCAATCGAACCCCCCAGTCTTTTACACGTTCACGGACAAGTGCCTTCATCGGTGCAATATAGACAACCTTGGACTTTGGTCTCTCCCTGAATGCCCACCACATAGCAAGCTCGGCGGCCACTGTCTTTCCACTACCAGTAGGTGATCCGAGAAGCACATTAGCAGGGGTGTGATAGAGAGTGTGGAAGATCTGTGTCTGCATGGGGTTGAAGAAGTCAAACCGCTTCGCATAAAGCTCCTCCAACGCTGGGTTCTTAAGAGCCGAGATGGGTAGCGGTTGCAAATTCAAGAGGTCGGTGTATACGCTCTCCGTGTCTGGACGGATGAGGTGCTGGAAAGAGACTGGTGTAACAGTTTCTGCACCCAGCCATCTGTCCGATACGGCTCGGACGTAAATCTGACTAGGCAAGGGGTCCGAAAGAGGAATTGTAAAGTTGAGTTCGTGGTCATCATGCAGCTTTCTCCTGTTGAGGATGAAGAACTCATGATGGTAGATCTCCGACGTTTCAGAGTTCTCAACCCATATGTAGAATGACTCTGAAGTACCATGGATCTGGTCATGCCATCGGAAGTCGGGGATAACGTAGAGCTTGATGCGCAATACATCCCGGTTCAGAGGAGCGATTTCGGCCTCGACATGAACGGTAGGGAAGTTGTTGAGAATCCTGGCAATGTTCTTGCCAGCGCTCTGGTTGTGAATCAGACCTCCAATCTCTGCAGGCTCCATATCTTTCATGGTCTCAATCGTCAAGCTTTCTTTCGCATCAAGCTGGTTGAGAACCGACTTTGCGAGGTCAAACTGGTGAAGAGGGTGCTGATACGGCCAGATGCGCTTTTCGATCGACTTTGCCAAAGTTAGCAGCACGAGACACTGATGGCCCCAACGACGGTTGAGGGCAAGCATGAACAGCGCACGGCAGATACGTCCGGATTGCTGGGCAACGTAGTTCATATCGTTTGAAAGGGCGAAATCTTCAGGCTGCGCCTTAGAGATGTAAGACTGAAGTAGAATGTTTGTCTTTGCCTGGGGGGTATCGATGCCTCCATCAACATCACAAGGAATGACCTCTCGTCTCAGGTGAGTCAGTTCCTTTTCTTCACTGTCCCTGGACTGAATGTTGTCAAACTCTCCACTCATACTAATCATTTTCAGGATGTCTGCCTCGGTAGCTTGAGGCTGCATCATGGCATTGAACACCTGAATACTTGTATGAAGGATATAGTATTGGCTGGCAATTCGTCCAATGTCCTTGCTACGCAGTTCTTCTGTCCTCTCATTATAGATAATCATTTGGCATTGCTGCAGAGTCTTGGCGGCCTGGATGGCAAGCTGGCGACGTCGCTGAACCAGGTTCGGGTCGTCTCGTATCTCTGACCACTCAATGCCATAGGACATGGGACTCCTCTGCATGCGCACAAAGAGGTAGGAGTATCCGGTCCATTGAACTGCATCTGGGATGGACGTGACAGTTCCCAACGCAATTTCTGCATTCAGGTTGTCGACCAGCTTTGTAGAGAACTTGGACTCAATAGGTTGTTGTTCGGTGACAGCAGTCAGATAATGAGTAAGCTTATCGTGGGTTGTGCAAATCATGCCGATACCAGTATCTTCGAACTGAGGACGACCGGCACGACCAAAAATCTGGAGCACGTCGAGAATACCCAAGTCGACAAATTTACCATCCTGAGCGCTGTAAACTTGAGTACCCTTGATGACAACTGCAGCAGCGGGTAAGTTGACACCCCAGGCAAGAGTGGCGGTACAGCAAAGAACCTTCAGAACGCCCTCTCCAAATAGCCTCTCCATCAGATTTCTGTCAGATCTTGCCATACCGGCGTGGTGAACACCAATGCCCTTTGACAGCAACTCGCGGATCTCTTTGGACTTGGACTGCTTAATGTCCCGAGAGGCTTGGTCAAATCCAGGATGGTAGCTGGGGTCGAGCAGATCTGCACACATAGCGTCAATAGCTTTCTGATGCAACATACGTGCTGTAAGCTGCGTATCTCTGCGCGAGTGAACAAACACCATTACTTGATGATCGCGCTCAAGCATCTCCTTGACCTTATCGAAGGCGACCTGATCAAGGTTGTCTTTGGATTGCTTTGAGCCGGCCTTTCCCTTAACACCGATGAAGTGCTGTTCGAGAGGAACCGGACGGAAAGATGAGTCGAAGTAGAACAGGCCCGCATATTTATTGACCTTGAGGAAATCGGCGACATCGACATAGTTAGGAAGCGTGGCACTGAGACCGACGATCCGAATAAGCGACTGTGTGCTCTCAACCTGTCGCTCTGTTCGAGCTACGAGAGATTCAAGCACAGCACCTCTCTCATCGTGAAGCATATGGACTTCGTCAATGATGAGAAGACGGACCTTTTGAACGAGTTCTGTGTCTCCAGTACCCTTTCGCGTTACAACATCCCATTTCTCAGGGGTAGTCACGATAATCTGGGTCTGGATGATTTCGGATTTGGTAAGCTGCATATCTCCAGTGTACTCTCGACACTTGACGCCAAGCCAAGCCAAACGCTTGCCCAACTTATCTGTGACCTCGGCAGCAAGGGCCTTCATGGGGGCAACATAGACTATCTTGAAGTCCTCGGCATTGACGGCGAACTCAGTAGCTGAGGGGTCCTCAAAGGGATTTGGCTCAACATTCTGAGCAATCGTCTGAAGAATGGTAAGCATGGCAGCATCCGTTTTACCCTGAGACCGTTAGCTTTGAAAAGTAAATGATTATTCAAAAAAAAAAAAACATACAGCACCAGTAGGGGCACAGATCAACATATTTTCACTAGTCTTATGAGCAACAGGATAGACAAGACTCTGCATGCGGTTGAGTGTCTTGTAGCCCTTGAAAGTGTTTCGACATAGTCCGTTGAGTTCTTTGATGGGCAAAAGTCTCTGACCAGGGCCAAGAGCACCCTTTTTGCCAGCTGGAATAGAGTATTCCTCATACTTGTCAAACGATAACCGCTCGCTCCCTACTGGTAGACCATATTTCTTGCCAGCATAGCTCAGTGTATTTCCGGCGCTGTATGCTTTGTAGACGTGAGGGTACTGTGGTTCTTTCGAATGTGCCGGCGCAAGGGATGCAGATTTGTGTGCTTGGTCCTGGCGGCGCAAGTTTTCTTCTCTTTGAGCCTTGCTTAGAAGTCGAGGCCCGCCAGAGGTTGCCTGGCTCTGGCTGTTGACAGCAGAAACGATCTCATTCCTGTGGCCCAGAATCTCAATGATGAAATCGAGGTCGTCAAAGCCAACTAGATCAGTCAGCTGGATCTGGAGCTCATCATCAGAGCGATCAGAGTTGAGAACACTCAGGATCTGGCTCTCGAATACATCAGCCGAGAGACCATTCTTTTCTGCGATCGATGAACACTTGAATTCGAACCATTCAGCGCCGTAGTCTGCGGCAGCTGATCCATCTAGAGCTTCGCCATCGATGAAATCGCTGCTCAGGGCATCCTGATCGTCATCTGAGATGAAGTCCCAGACATCTTGGCCGCTGTTTCCACTAGAATAGCCGCCTAATTCGTCTTCTTCAATATTGCCATCGACTGAACCGTTTTCTTGTGGTATTTTGAGGTTGGCGATGGCCTTTTGCATAGCCGTAAATTGTTCTCGCCACTGCGCCTCCGCAGCACTGAGTTGTGAAGATGCCATGATGTAATCGGCGATTATCTATTGGTGGCTTTGTCTGTGTTGCCTGATGAGGAAGTCTTCTGATCGATCACAGTATTGTGAAGTAAAGGGTCGATATTCTGTTGCCTGTACGTGGCAGTCGACGTCCTTTTGACGTTGATCTTGACTGAGGTTGCTTGTCTAGGATTGGCTCATGACGGTGGATGTCTTGTCACTCAAAGAGTCATACCGCTCTGCAGCAGATACTAACCCCACTAAACAAGGCCCCCCGCCCAGCCGCCAAAGAGTTCCCAGTGCTTACAGCAGAAGTTCACCTAGCGGCCTGGACCAAGAACCCGTCCGCGTCGTGGGGAACATGTGACGCCCCTGAAGCCAAGTCCTTGTTACGGTGACGGACCTAGGTTTACAGCATCCAACCCAAACTCATGGTATTCTCTCCTTCGGCATCCTCCAAACGCTCTACCCTGCTCTTCACGCTGTCGCCCTATCGCGCCCCCTCGTATACAGTCTACAGTCGCATTCTATCTACAGACTCGATCCCGCAATCATGAAGCTGCATTACATCGGCGTACGCTATCCCCGTGCCCCTCATCGACCGATCGAGACGCTCCGTCAGTTGGGCTAACCAAGCTGCTGCGACCAGATCCTTCGCAACGAGAGCCAGCCGGCTCATGAGATCGTCTCTGAAAAGGAGCTCAGCAGCTACTCGCGATTCACCCGTAACAAGTCAGTCATGCCATGGCTTATCGCTGTCGTCTCTATCTCGTGCCAGGACGGTCCACGAAGACTGACTCGCAAACTCAAATAGCTATGGCGAATTCATGACCCTATTCGCAAAGACCGTTGCCGAGCGCACCCGTCCCGGACAGCGACAAGATGTTGAGGAGCAAGGTAATACGACCTGAATCATTCTAAGCGTCGCCAGCTCACATGTGCGTTCTACAGATTACACTTTCCACGCCTACGGCCGTACCGAGGGTGTCTGCGGCATCATCATCTCCGACCACCAGTACCCTGCCCTTGTGGCACACCAGCTTCTCAGCAAGGTCGTCGACGAGTTTCTCTCAAAGAACCCACGCTCCAGCTGGGCCAACGGCACACCTACCCTCACTATGCCCGAGCTGAAAGAGTACCTCACCAAGTACCAGGACCCCCAACAGGCCGACAGCATCCTCAAGATCCAGAAGGAGCTCGATGAGACCAAGATTGTTCTCCACAAGACAATCGAGAGCGTGCTACAGCGTGGAGAGAAGATCGACGATTTGGTGGCTAAGAGCGACGGCCTAAGCGCCCAAAGCAAGATGTTTTACCGTACGTCACTCTGCTTACCCAAATTCTTCGCCTGTTGCACGCAACTAACCCCGTTCCTTAGAGCAAGCCAAGAAGCAAAACTCCTGCTGTGTTTTGATGTAATGGATCATTTCGTGTTTCCGGCGTTGGACCTGGCTTCTTTTCAGCATATAAGGGATGTCGGTATTGATATTGGTCATTCGTCAGCACAGATACATACAATCGTTTTGTCCGCCATTCGTTCGCAGGACCATGTCTTTACAGCAGCTTAGACTTGTTGGGGGAGCAAGGTAGAAGAATTTCATCATCACGTACGCTACGATTCACGGTTCAAACTGATGCTAATGGGAATCATATTCTTTTTTACTTACGCAAAGTCCAACAGATGGACAACGGTGAAAATGCTCACTCTCACCAAGCATAACCTATAAAAAAAGCCCCCTTCTTTGTGAAAAAAAACTCCTGCGAGATGCTCCAAGGACCAGTCTACTGTCCCGTATCTTGCCCATCCGATGCTTCTCCTACGCCTTGCTGTAATCCATAATCCATAATGTCCAAGCATAGCCATCACTGAACGCGTTTGTATACAAAAGGAATGAACGTATGGTAGGGAGAGATACCCTCTATGGTATGTGCAAAGCAGCTCAAACCAGTTGAGACCGCTGCAAAAAATTGCTGCCAGAGCATTGTCGAAAGGGGTATTGTAGAAATGGTTTAAAGAAGGCATGATAAAAATGTGAGTCTGAAATGCTGAGTGTATGCTTCCAGTTTGGTGTAAAGTGAAGTAGATAGTTTAAGAATCTTCAAGAATAACTCTCTCACTCTTACGGTGTATTTGGTAAGCATCAGGAGAGTGAGTCAGCTCCCTCGGGTGCACCAAGACCGGGGTAGACGACTTAGTCTCAGCAAGACGCTCATCGTTCTCAATAGGGATGTAACCAGGTCCGTTATGGTTTCCGTTGCCTCTATGTCTCAAGCTAGGGTTGCTCTTCAGAGGATGCAACATCTTACGCTGCTGGTGCGAGACGCTGATCTGGCGAGCGATGGAGATCTCAACGGCGTTTCGAAGGGCTTCCTGAGGATCAGACTCGGGTGCTTTCATCTTCGGCGAGGCCAGTGACGATGATGGAGATATTTGCTTTGAAGTTTCAGCGCCGGAGGACGTGATGGATGCCGGGGGTGAGACCGTCTGCCATGATGGCTGCGAAGGGGACGGGATTCTTCCCTTGGCCACGCCAATATCTCTCTCATCGTCTGTATGCTCAGGAGACTCGGGGACCGCGCTTGATGTGGGCGCGAACGGAGAAGCTTGCTTGGAATGAGCAGTAGGTGAGATAACCGGCACAGGAGGCGAGGCCTGTCTAACAGGAGCAACGCTGAGCTTTTCCGGAGACGCGGTACTAGGACGTCTGCTAAACTTTGAGACTAACGCAGGCTGATAATGGGTAGCCTGTGCCGCGAACTTGTTATGCTGCGAGTTTGATCGCGAGACCTGAACAACCTTGGGTTTAGCTGCCTCATGGGATAAGGCCTCTGTTTGGTAATACGCCTGCACGGGAGAGTCTAACAGAGCTGGAGATGTGTTGGCTCGGAGCCGGGGTGAAGGTAGTGGTTTCGATGTATTTATGGGAGGAGGAAAGGTTGGTGAGGGCTGTGGTGAAGTTGCTCTCCGCGGCCGGACAAGCTCGTCTCGATTCTCGGCGATGGCATCCTTGACCGTTTTCAGATGATCTAGAGTGGCTTGGCGCCGGGCAAGAAGTGAAGAGGCTGATCCCTGCGGTGGTTGCAACACACTGTTAAACATAACGCTGTATCGGTCCATCTTAATGCTGGGGATCTCGACATCGAGCAGTGACTGGGGAATCACAGGCATCGGAGGAGGCGAAGGGGGTGATGGTGCGACTGCTTTTTCCGCCCTCTTCTTGCTCGAGTCTCCTCGAAGGGCTCTTAGTGACATCTTGCGGCCTAAACCTCCAGATCCTGAGTCCTTGAGCTTCGCCTCCTTTGATGCCTTTCTTTGAATGGCAGGCTTTTCTTTTATAAGTTTGCCCGGTGATATAGGTTTAGTCTCAATCGGCGTTGGTGCCGGCAGTGGTACTTCTTCAGATATCACGGCTGGCTCGGATATAACGGGCTCAGTCTGAGATCGAATGACGATGGGTTTGTGCTTTGGTAACTTTCGTGAACTTTGATCTGCTGGAGCGGACGATGGGATTCCAGAAGAACCTAGTGAGGTTGTAGAAGCGTTGACGCTCTCTGTCATGGAACGCTGAGGCTTGTCTGGCCGTGTGGCTCGCTTCGACTTTGATCGAAAAAGACCCCATTTTCGAGCCTTTTGCTGGGTATCTTCGAGAGGCTCCGGCACAGGCCCTTGTGTCGGCTCTGGTATTTCGACGGTTGCGTTCATGGCTCTGTTCTGTGGGGTCCACGGCACCGGCGCAAGATCTCCCATCTGTGTTGGACTTCCTATCGCCATACCGACGGCGATGACACCAGTCTCACTAGAATCTCCCATAGAATCTGGGGTTGACGTTCGTACCCAAGTCGTTCTAGCCAGTGATGAGGTCCTAGGGCTGGGGTCGGGAGACGGTAGTCGGCCATGAATCGGGACGTGAAACGCCGTCACGTTACCCTTCCTTGAGCTCTTGAGGATGAGGGCAAGATCGTCTCTGGAAACTCGCTTGTCGAATGAGGCTTTAGAGAGTGACTTGCTGTCTGTCCGGTCGGCTGTGAAGCTTCCTCTGCGTCGCTGGTATCCGGAGGCAGCGGACACGGTAGCAGCTCGTGACAGATTTGTAGCCATGGCTAAGGAGTACCGTCTCGCGATCGCGCGAGGGGCTTTTTTTTTTTTTTTTGCGGAGTGTCGAGAATAGATTGATGCAAGCAGAGGAGATGAAGCGCAGCGCAGCGCGGGGGAAGATCTTTGCTTGGCTTAAGAGGACAATAAGTCTTTTGTTTTGACCGATGGTCCCCTGCATCGACAGGGTCTGACACAGAAGACGGTTCACCAAGAACCAACTTCCCAGGGGACCGGGATCCTGTTAAGGGAAGCCTGTGCAGCAGCTGCGATAATTTGAGCAAGAACTAACTCACGTCTCACAGGGACCACCCCGCCTTTCACGGGAACCTATCGTGTGAGGCCGTAGATGAGAATCGGGACGAATGCGGTTAAACCACCGGCAACAAGCAGGGAAATGGGACTAAGATGACGATGAGTACAAGGATGGAATGTAATAAGCGCAAGAGCAATTTTGATGTCCAAGAGCCGATCCCCGGATTGGTTGCCACGCCTAAGATGAAGCAAAATGAGCTATATGCAAGTGGAATTGACAGAGAGAAACGTCAGCTTATCATCTGTCCAACGACAGAGGAGGATAACTCATCTCTCCCATCCCATCGATGACAGGGACCCCAGCCTTAGTAAACAAGCTGAAAGGTATTGGTCGCATGTTTGAGGTTGATGGGACGGTTCCTGAGAGATGAGTTAGAAATCTTGAACGCAACCCTCAAGCGATGTCTTCCTTTGCACAACGGCTACCACGGCCAAGGCTAGGGCCAAACCACTTTGACTAGGGGGGTACCCTGTCGAGCCCAAGTCAAGGAGTGGGCCTGGGGGTTCCGAGAGAAGTGTCGTGTGTCAGAGTTGAAAAACCCGGAGGCTTATTCAATGCTTGAAGTTCATGGTTATGCAGCTGCCCAGCTGAGGTTTCACTACTTGTGGTGCTTTTAGAAACTAGCCGCCATAACACACAAGGCGTGAGAAAGAAGCAACTAACTATAGTAGCAAGGCTCTGTAATACAAAGAACATGTCTCAGTCAGCGAGCGCGGCTATCTAAGCGGTTGCTAGGATCTACAACGGTCAACGCTGATCTTGATGCATATATGCAAGCCATCTCACGGTCTTGTGTACACCCAGCCTGGACGGTCTGTGTAACAAAAAAAAATTGTCACAGTATTGATGTGATGGGGACGATCCTGAACGACGGATCGTGGTCAGCTGTCAACGAGCGACGATGAAAAGGGATCCTTGTCACAGTTCTTTGTTTAATGGCAGTTTTAACATCAGACTTCGCTGCTACCTTGTTTCCAACCAACATTAGTCCAACGATGCTGGAACAGGGTCTCGTGCGCAGGAACTCATTTACTACGCCGTATTGCTATAACGGCATTTGCATGAAATACAAGTACGGGGTACACGGTGGGCTGGTTTTTTTAGATTAGAGGAACAAGGCGCCGAGCATCCCAAACCTATCCCCCCCCTCTATGAAACACAAGCACTTCGTGTGACTGCAAGCAAACCTCCACCGTATGGTCCGTATCCAAGCATGCAGCCATCGATGAGAAGAACAACAATAGATGGCAAAACCAAACAAGCTAAGTGGCGGGTTCGGCTTCTAGAAATTTCAGGTGGCGGCAGGGAACTTAATCGCGCGCGGCTCGTAGGCCGGCCGCTCATCCGGCCTCATCGGCGCGTCTGTTCAACGTCCTTCATCTCACTTAGACACACGAGCCTCAATTACACCCGTTCAATTTAGGGCTGGTTGCCCAGCTGAAGCTCGGGACCGTGCCCAGTAACATCGACTGGAAGTAGGTGCCCGAAAAAGGAAGCTCATGATTAAAGGCACCTCTGGCACCTGATTGGATCGCTACCATAACAACGAATGATGCGCTCGTGATGTTCGAGGTAAGAAAGGTAAAATGAAATAAAATAACCCTCAGGGGCTTTTTGCCCATTCACCTCGCTGTTTCATGTTGTGACCGGGATCTCTTCAACTCGTCTCAGATTGCCAATTTCCAGCTCCCCTTGGTAGCACAAGCGGCACGGACCAAAGAGGAATCTGGGCTCATTACCCTAGAGAAAGTTAATATACACGTTTCTAGCATCCGGCTGTTTCCTAAGGATCGCTCAAAGATCTCCAGCAGAGTTGCATCCAAGACCCCCCGTTGATGCGAAGGCCAAGTTGTTTTACTACGGGGGTAACATCCGCTCCCCGGGGTTGTCGGCAATGATACCTATTGCT
Organism: Fusarium continuum; assembly: GCA_013184455.1. Taxonomy (NCBI): domain Eukaryota; kingdom Fungi; phylum Ascomycota; class Sordariomycetes; order Hypocreales; family Nectriaceae; genus Fusarium; species Fusarium continuum. Next base: position 68,242 of record JABCKB010000179.1, on the reverse strand, counting down.
CTGAATGAATTTCTTTGGACGTGAAACATCGAGCGTTGAAGTTGTATTTGAGCTTGGATATCTTCCGGAGGCTTTCATAGTGAGCCGTTCCGTACGTAGGTCGAATCAAAGCATAAAGCACTGAAGAACCAACATCGGGCTCGTGCTTCGTCTAACCGGTGTTGTACGTTCAATTTAGACCCCACTGGCTCGTAAAAGAATTTTGAGTGACAGAGATGCTCTAGGATATTTATGGTTTATAATTGGGCTAAATCCCGACCATTATCGATTATTGTCTATATCGAGAAACTATATGTCCTTCTCTCTTGACGAGTGTGGGAAGTCTTGATTAATAGAGTCATGATAAACAAATTGAAGTCAACCATGAGGAAAATCCCTAATCGTTTCATTACCTTAGCAGGTAAGCAGCTGTGTGTACTATACTCATCACATGTACAATCATAAGTGGTAGAGTTATAACCTGATTACATGAAAGTCAATTGGTCTGACTTTCAACAACTGCACTACGGCAACTTTGGTGACATCTTCGAATAAGTAATGGCAATATGAAACACCCGATGCACTCATAATAGAAAGCAGTTGACTGGGCATTGTGCGTAACCACAACGGGTCAATCTTGCGGTATTAGTTCCTAGTGTTTAGACTTACAAGTTAGTTCATACAGCAACTAGCAGAAGTAATACGAGTGCAAGAGACTCGTGCCTTGACGACCTTGACGGGTATTGCCGTCTGTAGCAGCGGGCATTCTCGAATTTCCCGTGACTCTGACGCCAAGCAAAGATAATAAGGTCCCCTCTGGTGACGTCGAACCTTGAAATAGCTGCCTCGAGATGTTGAGGTGTAGGTTAGCTGAGCTTCGCTGTAAGCCCAGGCAGCTGAGCCAACATTTTCTGCGCGCTTGGACCAAAACGTCACCCAAGCAAGGAATCTCGGAATGCAGAGAAATGCGTGACATGAAGCAGGGTGCTGCTGATCATGCCGACCGACATGTTTGAGAACCGCTGGGTTCATGTACAGGATACACATCCCACGACTGATGAGCTGTCAAAGATCCAGGTATCCGATACTCATTGGACAGCGTTGGAGCTCGATAACAATTTTTGGCGGGGACTGATGGGCGCCTGGAGGGGCAAAGCTCCAAAGAATCACCACATCAGAGCAGACCTGAGCCATCGACAACCTCCCCCGCCAAACCAAACCTAACCTCTAAACTTTCATAACCTCGTGTCGCAACCTCTCATCACCTCGTCGTACCTGCAACAACTCGCTTCCTATACTCTCTCACATTTCACATCAACATGTCGTGGCAAGGTCAGTCCCTTCCTCACTCTCCGACGCATCTCCGTCCCGCTACTCATTTCCCCCTCCCCCTCCATAGTATTGTTCCTCATCACCGCCTCCAGACACCTCCACCTCAAAATCCAAAGTTGAAGCCGAGCAAGAAAAGCTGACATGATGCCTATTAAACCAATATAGCATACATCGACTCAAGGTACATACAACCGATATCCCACACATACAACTACAAGCTGTTATCGTGGTCTCCGACGCGAATACCGAGCCAATGCTGACAATTCCAATTCCAATAGCCTCGTTGGCTCCGGTCACATCGACAAGGGCGCCATCATCAGCGTTGCCGGCGACAGTGCCTGGGCCGCTTCTCCTGACCTTCAGGTACAGAAATCCCTTATTCTCACCGACACAGCTCCCCGACTCGACGGATAAGACCCCCCGTCAACGTTTATGACTGACTCTTGCAACCCCACTACAGCTTAAGCCCGAGGAGATGAAGGCCATTTCCGCCATCGTTGGCGGTGACTCGGCCGCCAAGGACAAGGCTTTCGGTGACGGTCTCTACATTGCCGGTGAGCGATACGTCCTGACCCGAGCCGAGGGCCGGAGTCTCTACGCTCGAACGGTACGAATGCCCAGCTCCTGACGAGCTTTATAACTACAATCGTCACTCACCGCATGTTACTAATGCTGTAACAGGGCCGTCTCGGTGTTGCCGTCGCAAAGACCACTCAGGCCATTGTCATCGGCCACCACGGCGAAGCCCAGGTCGCTGGTAACGCCACCTCCACTGTCGAAGGTCTTGCCGACTACCTCATCAAGTCGGGATACTAGATATTAGTTGTACAAGGCAAGGGTTGGACGGATTGATCTGTGAGAAGCGCCAGGGAACGCTGTTTGTCCGTAGAGCGGATGGTCTACGCAGCTGCAACGAGCTTATGCTGAGAGGAGCGTCTTTGTTTTAGAGCACTGGGCTGTGAGCTGGAGTGTCTACCTGGAGGAGGACATTTTCCTTTTTGGCCAGGAATCGGTAAAACGAGTTTGTTTCTACGATTCTGCACATAGGCAATCCAAGTGCCCTCCAGATCCTGTTACGTGTATGCCAGACACTGAAAATGGTCATTAAATGTCAGCCAACTCGACTTTCTATTACAGCTGTCCGTAATTGCCATGTACGCCGTTCTGGCCCCATGATGTACAATGCTTTTGTCCATCCTTAATACTCGTGATAATTCTTCATGTCATTAACGCCGTTCCAAACCAAAGTGTTCCTCCCAAACTCCGCCTCTCACCCCTTATCAAGACATGTAGCATTTCGAAGCAAACCTCTTACGCGTGGTTCAACATGTTCTCGTTCGATTAGTCCAGGCTATCAAGCCTCTGCTGGAACAACCGTGGCCGGACCCTCTAGACAGGGAGCTCGGCGTTCCGTCTTCCAAGACCTATCCTGTCGACAATCATTCCGATATACGGACCCACAACAGGTAGACCTCGCGCGAAGCCAGCAATTGTCCCCAGGAAATCTCCAAACAGGACCACTATGCCGTATGCTTCCACGACGAAACCTATAAAGGTCCACTTCATGAAGATCAGGATCAAGCCCAAGAAAAAAGCCGCCGTGCCCTTGGCCTTTTGTTTGCGGGCGAAGAATAGGAGCGTCTTTTGAGGTCCAATGATGATTGTCAAGCCGATCAGGAAGAGGATCTGTTTCGTACGTCGGTCGTGTTAGCAATCGCTCGTTCGCTAGGAGGATAAGGGAGAGAAGAGTCGTACATTCCCCATGGCAAGCCTATAGAGTTAGCAAAGAAAAAGCCTCGAAGGCGATGGGAACAAAGGCTTACATGGATCGATCAAAGAACAGCATAACACCTCCTATCAGGAAGAAGCCTCCTACAAGAAACGTCAGCCTCTGGCTCGCCATGCGCCGCGACTAGAAAGCAAGAGCAAGCGCATTACGTACCGCCAGAGCAAAAGACAACTCCGATTTCTATCGCAAACAGTCAGCTATTGTCCACCAAATCGCTCCATCAAAGCGCAGCGCTTCATCATGAATTCATCGCAAGTCGCGTACAGGGGGTTGTGATAGGCGTACTTTGAGTATCCGTCAACCACATCGACATCTTGGCGGTTTGAGATATATCTTCTTTTCGTTAAAGAAAAAGCGTCGAAATCAAGAATATCAACAGAAAAAGTGCACAATAGAACCTTAATTGGAAGAAGGTGAAATTGGTTGCAGGGAGAGGCCAAATTACTGAATTATTTCCTTTTTTCGTCACAAGCTCAGCTTCCTTCTCGAGGACACGTTCCAGGGGTTGCATGTCTTGTAAACGGCAATTGACAGGGCTGTACCGAAGAGGGTTTAGGTAGGGGTGCCTGGGAACTGCCTCGTGACTATTGGCTGTGCTGCGCGAAAGTGGGCGAACGTGGATTGTCTTGAAATTTTGCTGCGGTACCGAACTTGCGAAACCTGCATCTCTCCTCATCTCACTTTCAGGAATTGAGAAATGACTCGCGACAAGTGCTGATTACCTGGTTCTGCATCAATCCAATATGGTCGATACCTAAAGGTTATTATATCTGTTGTCAAATATTGCGGCAATAAATCTTTGCTCAAGAACCAGCAACCGGTGAGGAGACAACATTCATGTTTGATCATTCTATCGAACAGTTGCTATACACATCCTTTGACAGATGAAAACCTCCATCTGTCCCTGCCGCGACGGCCAGCGGCGTTACTTCGCCCTGGCAACTGAGACTCGTTTCTTCCCCATACGTTCTCGGTAGTCTGTCGACTTAGGCAGAGAACAAAGCTCATGATCACGATTAAGCCGGAGCGTCAATTGCCATCCCTGGGCCGAAAGGCTAAGGGTGCATAGTTGGGGCTTGACTTTGTTGGTCGGACACTGTTATTCGTACTTTCTCAAGTGTTATCTTTGTATATCATGCGTATGTCTGGTGATTCCTCGCATAAAGCATGAAACCTAAAAGGACTGATCGTCTTCTGTGCTTCTTTGGCTTGAAATTTTCGTCATTTCGTTTAATAGGTATATCCAGCTGAAGAAACCACGCTCACTTGAGGACCGTGTGAGCACCACGAGCCTCGAGGTACTGTTCGGCGACACCCTGAGGAAGCGTTCTAATGAGGCCAAACACTTCCTTATTGTGATAGCGTAGTCGCGTCTTGGGGTCGAGGTAAGGAGCTGGCAGTCCTGTTACGTCACAATAATGCTTGTTGTGCGCGAGTGATGGCGCCGACTCAATGTTGGTGTACGTGGCAGTCGGAGCCGATACAGTGCCACCAGTGGGTTTGAGGCTCTTCTCGAGTACGAGTTTGGACAGATTTCGTGATGCTTGTGCAAGATTTGGGGGTTCTTTGCCGTTCTCTGTGGCAGGCGTGCTGGTACCGCTTGTTGAAAGTCCGTCGTCGGCTGGGGTAGCGATACCGCTTGCGTCCATTGGCGTGCCTAGAGCAGAGGCTTCTCGTCGAGACGCATCGCCGACGATGGCCTTGAGGTTCTTGTTTCGGCGCTGATTGGGCTTCCAACCCGGGCTGCGGAAGTTCTTATGAATGGAGTGGATGTCGAGCTTCTCTATAAGTTGCTGATGGGCGATCTGGGCCTCGGTTGGGGCGGCCATCTTGTTCGTTTATTTCGTGATGAATTAACCCAAAAAATCGATCACGATTCGTATCTGGTGCTGATACTGCCTTTATGCTTTGAAAGGTAAGGTCACCATAGAGTAAAGTAACGTGCTTTGGATATCACAGCCATAAGCTTATCGCGTTGAGCGTTGAAGGAGATTCTGCCGCGCTTCACCGCGTTGCTAATGCCGGAGCTGCGACTGTCAGAAGGTGCTCCCAAATACCCGAACGGGACATAAAGTAAACAGAGGCCTCCACTAAGTTTTGGGTGTTGTTCAACATAATCACATGAATCAACAAACATAAGCGTTCCTTAAAATGGTAAGACTTGAGAGAATAGTAATGGTATTCACTGTTGGAGCTTTATCTAACTCATCATTCTAGGAGAGTCCTCATGAGCATCAGCAGAACCTACTGCTTTCCCGTATCATCACCAATGTGGTACGCCCTGACCATTCAAAATATTTCATTCGATAAAGAAGCTAATGATACATAGGAGAAACTCAATGAAGCTGTGGTTGTTATGAACAAGAGCCTTCAGGTTTGTGAACTCGCCATACTCTCTATTATACGTGCCGGACTTATAAGCGCTATTGTAGGACATTAACATCCAGAACATGAACGTTGAGCTCGTCGCGCAGATGTTCAAGAACTACCAGTCTAATGTTCTCTTCCACCTCGAGGGTAAGTTGTATGCGCGACTGTCTCACACGCGGCAGCTGATGATTCTTGACAGCGACGGATAACCTGAAGCCTCCGAACTGAGCATCAAGATGGGTTAACAAGACCGGATTTCTATATTTATAATGGCGCATGGTTGTACATGAACTGATGACTTTGGGTCGGTATTTCCCATCTTTTGAAGAAGAGAGAAATCAAAGGACTATGTATGATAGGCTTGTTAAGCTTATTACGAGCTGTTCTGATGATGCTCGTGCTTGTTTGTCGAAGGTGGGTTCTACAGCACTAGAAACTGGGAATGCAGCGTTGAGCGGGTAGGCAATTAATCTTTTTGGAGCGAATGAGGTATCTGAATTCAAATCTTATCAAAATATTATACGTATTGAAATATTAACTGTTCCTCGTCCCAATTGCAACCATTCACTACATCAGTTTGCGTCGCGTAAGTGGATCCCCCTCCATTGCATGTCACGGCCTGGATCAGCCTTGCAGCCTCGCAACCTTCTTTACCTTTCAACAGCCAAGCTCCATTTTGCGAGTCTGACACCAATTGGCCACCGGAGTCAGACAACGACTTGACCTAAGCCTTTTGTTTCTTCCACCATGATCTCTGACCTTCCCTAATAAACCTACATCCTACCGTCCTCTTCTCAACCATGTCTCCATCGGCCATCGACGAGCCCGCCATCAAGGCGCCCGAACAAAAGACATATCCTCCATCTAAGATTTTCCCTGTTAAGGAAACGCGATTCGAGAACTATATAGAACCTTCAAAGGATGGCCGGGAACGCGCATTGAAACAGCCCGACAGCGCGGCCATCGTCATTGACAATGGTGAGCTTGGAGCGCAAGGGGCTCGCGGCAGCCAGGAATTAACAGTCCGTCTATAGGATCCTCTGCTGTGCGCGCCGGCTGGTCTTTCGAGTCTAAGCCGAGATTCAGTATCCCTCCTATCATGGCAAAGTACCGCGACCGAAAGCTAGGCAAGACTTTTTCTTTTGCGGGTTCCGACTGCTATGCCGACACGACTGCGCGCGGCCACATTCGAGGCGCTTTTGAAGCTGGTACAGGAATCGTCAGCAATTGGGATGTGATGGAACATGTGCTGGACTACATCTTTCTGAAGCTGGGTATGAATGATGCAGACGGCGCCATTGAAGTACCTATCGTCATGACAGAGGCTGTTGCCAATCTGCCGTATTCAAGAAAATGTAGGTGAAATTCGCCCTCTCGCCCACTTTTAAACTGACCCTTTTAGCCATGACCGAAATCATATTCGAATGCTACGGCGCGCCTTCGCTGGCCTACGGAATCGACTCCCTCTTCTCATACCGGCACAACAAAGGCAAGACGGGCCTCGTAGTCTCGTCATCATATACTTCAACCCATGTAATTCCTGTGTACAACTCTAAAGCCTTACTTGGCCAGGCTACGCGCTTGAACTGGGGCGGTTACCATAATGCCGAATATCTTCTCAAGCTCATCCGACTGAAATACCCAGCCTTTGCCGGCAAGCTCAACGTCTCACAAGCAGAGCACATGCTTCGGGACCACGCCTATGTCTCTCAAGATTACGATAAAGAACTCAGTGGCTACCTCGACTGGACAGGGTTGGAAGATCGTGATATTGTCATGCAGTATCCCTACACAGAAGAAGTGATTGTGCAGAAGAGCGAGGAAGAGCTAGCTCGGATAGCGGAGCGCAAAAAGGAGAGTGGACGAAGGCTGCAACAACAGGCGGCCAAGATGCGCCTGGAGAAGCTGATGAAGAAGGAGCAAGATCTGGAATACTACAAAGTTCTCCAAAGACGCATCACAGATCAGACCAAGAAGGAGATCCGACGTCAGCTCGACAGCAACGATATCAAGGACGAGAACCAGCTGGACAAGATCATTCGGGACTTGGAGAAGGCTATCAAGAAGGCCAGGACAAAGGATGTTGGTGGTGACCCCGAGGAGGAACAAGAACAGCCCAACTTCGACCTCCTCGATATCCCTGACGACCAGCTTGACGAAGCTCAGATCAAGCAAAAACGCCAACAACGTCTTCTCAAGTCCAACCACGAAGCTCGTGCCCGTGCCAAGGCCGAGAAGGAGGCCGAGAAGGCGCGCGTCGTCGAGGAGGAGCGTGCCGATATGGAGCGACGGGAGAACGACCTCGAGAACTGGCTCGATGAGAAGCGTCAGCGACGCGCCGAGACGTTACAGAAGATGAAGGAGCGCGAGCGCCTAAAGCAGGACCTAGGCAACCGCAAGTCCCTCGCTTCACAGATTCGCATGAAGAGCATCGCCAACCTCGCCTCGGACAACCCTACCAAGAAGCGAAGGCGCGGCGGCGACGACGACAATTTCGGTGCTGACGATGATGACTGGGGTGTCTATCGCCAAATTGCCGTAGGTGATAACAGCGACGACGAGCATGAGGAAGAAGATCTCAACTCGACACTCAAGTCTCTGGAGCAGGATCTTTTGCGCTACGATCCCGACTTTGAGTACGAGCACACTCACGAAGCTCAATCCGATTGGTCCAAATCTCTCCTGCACGCCTTTGCCCGAGGACCTCGACCCTTTGACCCATCTTCACAAGCCGAGCTCAACCAGATTCACCTCAACATCGAGCGAATTCGTGTTCCTGAGGTCGTCTTCCGCCCCTCCATCGCCGGCATCGACCAGTCAGGCATCGTCGAGATTGCTGGCGACATTCTCAACCAGCGTCTCGGCAACGTCCCTAACCGTGACGATTTCCTACGCGACGTCTTCCTGACAGGCGGTAACACTCTGTTCAAAAACTTTGACGATCGCGTGCGCGATGGTCTGCGCTCTCTCCTCCCCGCCGATGCGCCCCTGGTTGTGCGCCGTGCCGAGGACGCTCTGCTAGATGCTTGGAAAGGCGCTGCTGGATGGGTGGGAACATCTGCTTGGAAGACGGCGAAGATCTCAAGGGAAGAGTACCAGGAAAAGGGACCGGAGTATATTAAGGTACGTTTCATTCCATCCCTGTTAATGCTAAGCTCTTTTGCTAACATACCATAGGAACACGATATGGGCAATTCGTATGTGTAGATTGTGTTGTAATGGGGACAAGGAGTCAAAAGCGGGTGGGTTTGTGTACGGTTGATCGGGATATTATTTCAGTTTTGCTGTCGCGTTAATCAAGGGATTCTTTTTCAGCCATCAGAAAGAATGAACTGGAGCACTCTGTCCAAACAATTTCCCCCCTCATGGAATAGGTCTAGGATCTGGAGCAGCTCGAGAATAGTACAAGTATATCCCAGAACAGGACTCTTATTTTTTCAATTACAAAGCTGCCGAGCCACCGAACATCTTGTTTCTGGTTTAATCATCCGTGTTCATCAAGGCCTAGGTAAAAAAATAACTGGGCATAAGAGACACCACAGAACTCACGAAGAGAGGGTATGTAACCCCGCAAGATCAATGGTCCGTCGCTAAACTAATATAAACAGAGCCGAACGCCTCTCTCTTGTATAAACATTAATAAGCACAATCAAATCCTCAACGCCATAGTTACAATTGTAAAGTTCTCCAACAGAAACATGGATATCATGCGGTTAGACCGCTGGTTGTTGTGCTGGAGGTTCCTCTGAGTGTTGTAATTGCTTGTTGATTTCATCGGCAGTCCTTGTGTCTTCATTGTTGGGCTCAGTCTTGAAATGCGTCGCGGGATACTGTTGACGCTCAGCCATCTGCTCCTGGGCTGCGAGACCGGCCACAGCTTGCGCAACAGCTTCCAGAGGCGTTCCTGCCGCTGGATTACTAGGCGCTGGTTCAGGAGGAGGAGGAGCGGTCGTGGCTGGAGCCGAGGCTTGTTGCGCAGGTTGAGAAAGGTTAACGTTCGGAGGGGGCGGGGGGTATTCGCCTGACACGTCAAACAATCGCGATTGAAGGTGAATGACATACTCCCTAAGCGCGTAATTCTCCGACTGCATTGACTTGAAAGCTTGTTCCATGTCCATAAGTTCGCGGACCTGCTGCTCGAGTTTCTTGATATAGCCTTCCTTTCGCTGCCGGAACGCTCTCTGTGAAAGAATTGTTAGCCACATAGCTCAATGGACGACAACATGGATATTGCTAATTGACAAGCCAGCATCTGTTTACGTACTTGAGCGGCCCGATTCTGTGCTGCGCGCTTCGACTGGGACAGCTCCCGCTTTGCTTTGCGACCGTCGCCTGAATGATCATCTGTTTGTAGGGAGGACGGAGGCGCAGGAGCAATCGGAGCGGATGATGGACCTGCAGATGCGCCTGGACTGTGACCAGACGGGGGGACGATGGGCATCATGTTTGCGGTGGGCGCGTGGTTGGCTCTGGCGCGAAGTTCAGGATGGATGTGAGCTTCAACCTCGCTCTTAGAGGCTATAGCTCGGTTCTGGTCTTGAGAAATCGACGAATGATCAAATCCATTCGGCGGCCGCGCAGGAGCGGGCTGTAGGGGCTGATGCCGGGGATCACGAGGGCCAAGAGGATTCGGCGAAGAAGAGCCTGTCGCGTCGTGGCTCTTTAGGAGCTCGAGCTGTGCGCGCAGATGCTGCTCTATTTGGAGGGGTCGGTATTAGCCAATGCGCTTAGCAGCAACGTCAACAGTAATTGAACCAGACGCGAAGTCGAAAGGGCCGGCGGAAAACGAGTATTGGATCCAACTGTCCAAGACAAGAAGCTCTAAGTGTGTTGTATAACGACTTGCTTGAGGGGTGCGGCAGGGATAGTATTCAGATAGTAGAGAGATACAAGGAGAGCTCTATGAGTGTCGCGACGGACCAAGGCCAGAGTGAGGCGCAGTGCAGTATAGATAATAGACAGACTTGTAGGTTCAGAACAGGAACCAAGACGCGCTGGGACAAGGAAATGGACAAGACAGAACAATAATGGAAATGAGAAAAGAGCTGTCTTGACTAACCTTGATTATTGGCGCCGCTGGCTGAGGAGTTCTGCATGCTTGAGCTCTGGGGAGGAGAGTCTGACTCAGCATCCAAGTAGTGGTGACCCAGGGCGATGATTATTACTACGACGAGGGGGGACCTGACGCTGACTGACGGAGACGCAAGTGAGGAGAGAGGCCGGTGGAAGGGATTATGTAACCTGGATCCGTGGACCTTTTGAGTGTGTGAGTGGTGATCGATTCGGAAAATGGCGTGGCTGGGCCGGGGGGGTTTGATGGGAATGGAAATGGGGTTTCTTCTCTCCGCTAGACTAACCTAAGCTTAGGTTAGTTCGGTAGGTGGTAGCTTGTCTTGTTTATCGCTCGCTCGCTTCTGTTTGCTTGCGTGCTGTATTATTCGTCCCCGCGAGCTTGATGGCTGCTGCTGTTACTGTACGGAACTCGGAGCCGTCTCTCATCTGCCAGGATCAATTGTCTTTCTTACTCGAAGCGAGCCCAACGTGCTGACGACGATTTGTGCGGCTGGTGCGGAAAGCCCAAAAGATCCACGAATCTCTGGGTGCATGTATTTCAGATTTCAGACGTATAGCAAACTGTCTCAGCCGTGATCGCTTGCTGAAGCCTTAATTCGAGTAACAAGGAGGCGTCAACTGATAGGCTTCGCTGATTCGGGCGAGCAGAGTCTGAAGACCAAGTCAATCCCCAATCACAAACAATGCTCGTTATTTCTTCTTTCTATCCCTTTTTCTTCCCGTTCCCAATACCGGTCGTTCTGATATTGGTGCGATGGGAATAAACGACGGGTCTGAGCCAAAATACTGGTACTGGATGGCTTTTGCTGACTGATGAGGAGGGGAGAGTTGTTGCAGTAGGGAAAATATTTGTCAGCGACCAGAGCGAGACAAGAGCAGTAGGGAGCTAGGACCACTTGCACCTTCCTCGTGAGCTTGTGTCCCCACCCGCCGAGATAAATGTCTAAATGGGGCAGTCTTGGCTTTTCGAGACTTTGGGGTTTTTCGATCTGACATCCACAGCGTTTAACTAGACACGATACAACCTTGAATCTCGCGGTAGAATCATGCATAATCACATTGGGAGTTGGACTACACCTTCACGGTGGTAGGCCTAGAGTCTTCAAGTCTAGACTTCTGATTGGTGAGACACCACAGAAACCTCTTCGCACCAACCAAACTCGCTCAGGATTACACATAATGCTTATTGAGTTCGCTCGATATCACCTATTTTGGATCATCAATGCCCTTCGTTTGAGACTAATGATCTGGTTGACTTTTCTATCATCTAAGGATATCACTTCAAGGGAGCTAGATTACGTGTACACGACACTTCAACATTTCTGCTGGGTGATTATATGTCAGTGCCCAGCTCCGCTGCCACCTCAAAGTGTCACCTATTTATGGAACACACTCATATTCATCTCACATCTCTTCAATTACTACCCAGACTGGAACTTACGAGCTCGCCCGTCTCGCTAGGGTTGTCCAATGGTTTCGGGGCCTCCTCCGAGTATTCCGGCCTCCGAAGACGTGACATACAGTGCAAATGTACGATACCGTCCGTCTTGGTTAACAAACAAAGTATTCCCGTGCTGTACTATAAAAGGAGCCGACAGATGTAATGACTAACGCTCCTTTACCCGTTACAGGCGCTTGCTAATGTCCAGTGAGGGTGTGCACTAGTTCTTCTATCATAGCCACTGTATCAGATAATTTGTAGCCTTTTTACATGCGCCTACCAAAATTATCCGATTCTATTGTTTGTCTTGAATTATGCTTGGGCTCATAGGTATCGAGCAAGGGCCTCAATCGGGAATCGTTAGTAAATTGTGTTCACGGTTGTCAGACCGGGACTGGGCGGAGACTGTACGATTACGCCAAAACCATCAAGAAGACCATACACGGTCAAGAAATCAATAACATTACCGGATTGAATAATGATAATGTTTTCCTTGGTTTTCAGCGTCGGGCTCCAGTTGTAGAGACGATATCTCATGTTTTGCAGCCAACCAAGCCAAGATTGAGAGTTAAGGTGTTAGTGGGTACATCCAATGTCGTTGACAATCTATACGACCGGAAGTACTTCAGATCTTCGCCTCTCACTCCCAATTCGCCTCTCACTACTAGGTACTCAATCTTTTCAGCCTCATCCTCCAACCTCAGCACCACTAACACTCTCACCCTTATCCTCTTCCTCCTACGATGCGCCCCCTCTGCCCCTCATCACGCCTCCCATCTCTCTTCCGTCTTGCATCAAACATGGCTCAGCCGCGATTTTCCGCTGGCACGGACGTTGCGAGCGTGACACCTGCGCTCAAAGCCTTGCTCACTTCCGAGGGTGGACGATGGACGTTAGCTAAGGAGGGTGCGGCTCTGGAGAGGCAGTTCAAGTTCAAGACTTTTGCAAAAACATGGGTGGGTTTTAAAACTCCACGAATTCTGCGGTGACGAGCAGTAGCTCGATCGCAGAGATGTGAGACACAGATGAACGGTATGAAAACTCACTCATTGCAGGATTTCATGACTGGAGTTTCGCTCCAATGCAAGATTAAGAATCACCACCCCGAATGGTCCAATGCAAGTCTCTCTTATGCCAGTGACTACACCCACCCAGCTAACCATGTAAATCAAGGTCTACAACACCATCTTCATCCGCTGGACAACACACAACCCAGCTGGTCTATCAGACAAGGACATTACTCTGGCTGCCCAATGTGACACTCTCGCGGTGCAACTAGGGGAGCTGCCTCCGGAGCCGGAGATGCCAGCCGCGGCCGAGACGGAGGATCAGAGCTGTACAGTCCGGGGGTTGGCGGATCGGGCTGCTGGGGCGGCGGGTGACTGCTGCACACCAAAGAAGAGTAGATGAGGCCTAAGAGGCTTGACAACGAGATGTACAAATACTTAGTGACGATTATCTGAGGGCTACGTATATCGTTATGATAAAGTTTGCAGAGTATAGCGAAGGCTGGTCCAGTCACGGTGATCATCATGAGCGATGTGTCACGCTGCTGAGGTTCATTCATTGTAAAGGAATGAAATAATGATAGGAAGTCAACGAACGGTGTTGATTATTAAATATGTCTAAAGCCTCTCCAGGGCAAGGTTTTTGTATATACAAGCGTAAAAAGTCGTTCTTAGTCCACATCCCCAACGCCATGTGAATGCTCGAGTCGCAAATCTAGCGACGGAGACGATGCATGCCCGCTGAGCGAACAATCTAAGTCTTCATCATAATCAACAGACTGCTTATCTTGGTTTTGTTTCTCTGTCATGAAATTACCGGGCCATTCGAGCTCGATTCACCGCAATCGATTGTCTGTCGTCCTGCCCAGTCTTCTCTGCAGCACTTTATTGCTGCTTCTGGGCCTTGATGGCAGCGAGCTTCTTCTCGCGGCGGCGCTTGTGAGCCTCAGCACCGGCCTCGGTGTCCAGGCAGTAGTCCCACCAGCGGAAGCTGGAGGCGTAGTTGCCGATGAACTTCTCGTGGTGAAGATCGTGGTGGGCGGCACCAGCCCAGACGGGGAGGAAGTGGCGCAGACTCCAGGGGAAGTCGTAGCCGCTATGAGAGTCGATGGCCTGGAAGAGACGAAGGACAATCCAGGTGTACATGGTGAAGAGGTGGAGCTCGCCAGTGATGGCCAGGAGGACAACGGGGCATCCGACAACACCAATGCCGAGGAGAGCGGTTTCGATGGGCGAGGCGTACTCAGCGGCGAGACCGAAGGGCGCAGAGTAGGTGTGGTGCATCTTGTGGATGGCCTTGTACAGAGGACCGTAGTGCAGAGCTCTGTGGAACCAGTAGTGCCAAGCATCCTCCATCACGAAGCAGATGGCGATCTGGAGAGCCATCTTCCAGACGGGAGGGAAAGGCACGCCGTAGTCCATACCGAGGTAGGTAGCGACAGGGTGGAAGAACCAGATCTGAGGAAGTTCGGCGGTGAAGTGGCTGATAAGAACAATGGCGGCACAATCCCACTGCTCCTTAAGAGTAGGGACCTTTTGCTTCTGAATTCTGAATTGCTGGAAGTAGGGAATGTAGTCCATCATCATGTAGGGAATGCAGCGGCCGAAGTAAACGAGCTCGTGGAGGACGAAACTCATGATACCGGTCGCGAGGGTGTCGTTCTGCATCCAGAGGTACCAAGCCTGAGTCGAGGGTTAGTATCGTTGTCTTCTCGCTTCGCGATGTAAGGGATCGGGTTGGACATACGGCCCAAAGCTTCTCGACGAAGTTGAGCTGGACATTGTACTTGGAGACCTCCTCGAGGACAACAAAGTAGTCCTTGGTCTGGTTGAAAGACGCGAAGGTGGTCGCGTTTCTGTAGAACATCCGTGTTAGAAAGCGTTGTTCATAGCATTGGCGCAAACTGGACAGTGACATTAGGGAGGTTACTCACAGCGCATCCATGGTGAAGGTGACCTTATGGCAAAGTTGAGTAAAGGAAGGACCCTCAGGGCAAAGAAGAAAGACACCGACTAGCACCAGGTTAAGTCAAGAGTCGTCGAGGGGTGGCTCTTGTTATTAAATAGAAGGGTTGACAATGGCGATTGCGGTAGTGAAAAAGGAGACAAGACGGCGGCTGCTGGGGAGGTTTTATCATTTCCTCGATCGCCCGGCCCAGAGAATCTCGAAGGGGGGTCCCATCCAAAATGGTGGGCGGCGGGCCTTGGCCTTGGCCACTTAATTCACTACTAACTTAACGGAGATTTACACATTGACAAGAAGTAAACGGGCTACCTGCTCTTGCACCGTCTCAGACTTTGTCGGTACGTACCATCGCGAAAATTGTACAAGGGATGGCGCCCCAACAGTGCATTCGCACACCTTGTACAGCCAAAGGTGGTAACCTAAATCTCCATGCCCTGTGACAGCTAGCCATTCACATCAGAGGACCCCTGGGCTTTTGCTTGGCTCGTGCACCCAACAACCTCGATAGCAGATGGCAGCGAGAAATGGTTCCAGAATGAGGCCACTATCAAATTGCCCTTCCGGTTTCCGGGCCCAGTTATACGCTGTTGCACCAGTCAAAAGCGAATACATATTGATTTGGCATTGTCACCGCTTAAGAGAAATCGTATGTATATTCATCGACTTTACGGGGATCTCACGGGAATTTTGAGGAATGTACTCGGATCATTCAGAGGTCCCCGTATTGTCAAATCTTTTTTTCCCTTGTCAAGGGTCCAGCTGTTGTGAGGGGAACTGTCCACCTATTTTACAGGCTCTAGAACTGCAATTGAAAGCGGTGAAGACCCAAATCTGACCCAATTTGGCCATTGCCACGACTACTGATTGGTCGAACCATGGTCCTCTTTGCCCAGATCGAATTGGTTTAAAATTCATCGAGTAGCTTAAAAATACATAAGAGTATTCACATCTCAATGTTCTGAATCGACCTTGCTGTTGGCCTGTCCCTATCCTCATCATAACAGGTGACTTTTACATTCGACGCGTCCTGTATGGATCAAGTGGCGACATTTTGGCACAGGGGCTTCGAGTCTAGGATCTCATCAAACAAAAATCATTGCCGACCATTCACTGGAAAAGGTCCCTGACAGCTCCATTCGGGACGGCGCTCTCCCGGACCTGAGAAGTGGTGTGTTTGTTGCTGTTTCTGGCTCGGGGATTTGGAGGCGGCAAGCCTAGAGTTAGGTGGATACCTACAGCTTAGGTGTCGATCACTCTCAGGGGCAAAGTATCAGATTATCAAACCCGATCTGCTGGGTCTGCGCCTAGTTCCGCCCGACCATGCATGATCTCATTCATGCCTGTGCTCTTTTTCGTTTTCGGTTTTGACTTAAAAGCATTACCCGTCACCTTCTACGCCTCTGCCGCTCGTCTTCGTTCACATGATGGTGCTATTATTCCATTCCCATCACTCGTCGATTATTTCTTCACATGCACTTCGTTTCATCCAATCAAGCCCCTTGTAATTGAAATTCTTCCTTGTAAGTAGAGATGGTATGATCAGATATTTTGTTGTATTTACTGTATGTTCGTTGCCATGAAAGTACTCTTGGATGCCATTTCGGGTTTAGCGTTTGGGCAGAAGGGAAGATGTGTACGAATACGAGGCAAGCACATCCATCCACACCTTCCTTTTGCGAAACGTCATCACTTGTGGCTAGGTCATTATCGCATCGCATTGTTGTTTCAAAATTCAGTGTCATTTGTTGCTGCAAAGATAGTGGGTGTCATTCAGCCTTGTTACAGTACGATTCAATCCCAGTCCAACTCTGCTTGTTTTTAAAACGTCCAACAGTTTGATCGCGGACCTGGCCTGATTCGTGGGGCATTAAATAACCCCACTTTTATTCGTCTCCCAAATCGCATTCGTGTTGGAGCTTGCACAAGCACAAGCACAAGCTCAAGCTCAACTCAAGCTTACACTCACCCTCCAGCCCGCCCTGCTCCGAGTTCTCCATCCATGATCTCGTGACTCGGCGCTCCTCCTCCGGTCGAAAAACTGCTGCCACTGCCGTCGCCGTCGCCGTCGCCGTCCGCCCGGGGTTGTCTGCCGAACTCTCCACCGACCGCTCGGAGCTACCATTTCCCGTCTGGTTTCCTGTTATCCCCGGCCAGACCTGTTACCTCTGATACTGTGAACTGCTGGTGGCTGATGCTGTGCTCCCTCGCGCGTCAGCCTCGTCACTATCAGATCTGAGATGACACTTGTCTCCGAGTATGTCCGCTCATCCTTGACTGTTTTCTCTTGCTCTTGGCCCTAGATCGTCTCATCACTCAAGGCCTGCCTGCCTGTCCCTTCTTCACATGTTACCTAAGCTTATCAAGACACTGACCATTCGCACAGTCAAGTACGGCGGCTTGATGCCTACCTTGACCGTCTCCCAGTTCTATCTGAAGAAGCTTCTGAGGATGAACATTCAGAGTCTGAAGAGCATGGTTTCGCTGTAGCCAATGCCTTCTCAACCCCTCGCCTCAACCATTTGCTTCGCATCATTCAGTCACTTAGTACTACCTCGTCCTCTCAACCTCTTCTACCGGCATGGCGCATCAGAAGTCTTCTCACCTTATCCGACATCCCTGCACCTGCAGGCCTCTCAGTGAGAGAGGGTCAACCTGGTGATGCCAAAAGCCCATATGAGAATGAGCTTGAGTGGCTCCTCGTGAGCAAAGCCACTATTCAGCTTCATGGTGTTATTCTCAACACACTTTTGGATCAAATCATTCCTCTCAACGATGACATTTGGTACTGGGATGACGTTTTAGGCTCGTACTCCTACAGTAGCCTCTACGCTGTCCAAACCTCACCTTTGCGTTTCTGGGCATGGTCCCAAGACGTCTATGCAGCAACGAAATCACGCGTCCAGGCAGGCTCCCTTCAACATGCCCCCGGCGAATTGGTAGATTCTACGACATCGGGCCTCTCACAACAATGGACACTGTTTTACGGTATTGTGCAAGATAGCATTCGGGAACGGTCATTTGCCAACATTCAACGGAGAGTCTTGTCGCCTGTTGCGCTGAGTCGCTCTGAGGCTCGACGCAAGCAAGCACAGCTCAAGAAACTACGAGAGATTACAGCAAGCGGTCTAGGCGTATTAATGGATGAAGGTCTACAGTTTGGTCCTGACGATGATAAGGCTGAGCTGCAGGACCACCACGATCTTAAGGGTGTTGTTGAACGCAGCGTTGCTCTCATCGATATGGTCCTCAAGGAAGTCTCTACTCTGGATGTCAATATTGGCGATTTTGAGGACAAGGTTTTTGCTGGCGTCGAGGAAGATCCTGAGCTATCGGTTCATATCGAGGAGAGTAACACTGCAGACCGACCTGCCATTCTAGCCCGACGACTGCTTACCATCATTGACAAGTCTCTTCCCGAGCATCTTATTGCCATGCATGCCCTAGCAAAGGAAAATGGCCGACCTGCTCCTCTCATCCGATACTGGCTCCCCGCAACTCTTGGTCTTCTCTCTTCGACAACCATTTTGAGGATTTTGGTCAACCGAAAAGCTGATATCGTGGAGTGGTTTGTTGGCTTTGGCGCTACTATCCGGGGCTTTTGGTTTAACTGGGTCATCGAACCAACGTCAAAGATTATCTCGACCATTCGACATGACAAGACAAGCGAGATTGCCATCATGAGCAGGGACAGCCTCAAGGCCGACCGCGAGAGTCTCGAGCGTATGGTGGTTGACTTTGCACTTGACAAGCCTCACTTTGCCTCTGAAACTGGAAGCACCTTGACTGATACCCAGGTTGCCGACATCCGGCACAAGGTTTCTGAAGGTGATGTCACCCCTGTACTGCGAGCGTTTGAGAGGGACCTGCGAAGTCCCTTTATGGGCACCATCCGTGGAGATCTTGTCCGGTCTCTCCTCATCCAGGTTCAAAAAACAAAGGTTGATCTTGAGGTTGCCATGACTGGCATCGACTCGCTTCTCAAGAGCCAGGAACTAGTCTTTGGTTTCGTCGGTCTTACCCCCGGTGTTCTCGTCTCATACAGCATCCTACAGTACCTCCGTGGTGTCTTTGGTGGCCGCTCTGGCCAGCGTCAAACCCACAAGGCTGGAAAGGCCGTTCGTGTTCTTCGCAATGTAGACCGCATTCTGTCCGAGGCCAGACCTACAGAGACCAATTTGCTCTCATACAAGGATCACGGCCTCTTGCTCTGCGAAGTCCACATTCTGAGGGATCTCGTTAACAAACTCATGCCCAGTGAGATCGCCAGGGAGTTCCTCGAGGATCTTGACGATCTGTCCAATATGAAAGGCATCCAGCTACAGACCAGGGCATTGGAGCGTATTCGATGGGCTTACGCGAGATGGCTCAAGTAAGCCAATCTTGGTTGCTGGGTGTTTGTTTATGGGTCTGACGACAACTCATGTATACTAGCACTTGCTGGGTGGGTAAAAACAGTACCAATGTACTTCATACGCATAGCTTAGTAGATTGCATAAACGAGCCATGATTAGATATGCCATTTCTCTCCACATTGTTAGACTCCCAAGCGCTTGGATTGTATGAGATCAACTCAAGGATGTTAATATTACAGAGGAGAGCTTCAGGTTCATCAACTTGATGCTTGATGTTACTCCTTTTTAGTGACTATAAACACTAGTGTTCCCTGCCCTGCATTCCCGATGCTGAGCTTTCAGAGAATCTGTTTCCCGCGCCCTATAGTTACGGGTATTTTTTACAACCATCAACTCCCTTACCAAACCTAACCGCCAAACATTGCGGCATATACAAAAAACTCTAACCCAGTAGCTTGGAGATATCTGCTGCGCGTGTATTCTCACGCTTCTTGCCCCGAGCGTCCTTCTCGCGGAACGCCTTCGTCACCAGCTCTCGCTTCTCGCCCTGCACATCCAGCACACGCTCCTCTACGGAACCCTCCATGACGAGGCGGAAGATGGTCGTCTCGCGAGTCTGTCCGAGACGATGAACGCGGTCGATGGCTTGGTCCTCGATGGCGGGTGCCCACCCTGAGAGATGTTAATAAACCGAAACAAGGATACAGTAAAGAGTTCTTACAGCTGTCGGAGAGAATGACGGTATCGGCGGCAACGAGGTTTAGTCCAACACTGCATACGGAGAGACTGGCAAGCATAACTCGTGTCTCGGGGTCGTTGTCTAGAGCTTCTATGGCCTTATCACGCTTGTCCGCCTTCATGCTACCGTCGATGCGCGTGTAGCCTATACTCTCAGCTTTGAGCTGCGTCTCAACAATATTGAGGAACGCGGTCCACTGGGAAAAGACAACAACCTTGGATCCTTCTTTGCGCATGGTTGCCTTAAGGATCTGAAGCATGGCCTGTGTCTTGGAGCTCTGCGACTCGGCATCAAAGTCAGCCACGTCATCGCCGGCGTCTTCGGGGGCTGGTTCGAGAAGACCGTTTTCGTCGAGTTTGTTGCGGCAGAGGGGACATTTGTGCTGGAGCTGGACGGCGCGGAGGATGCAGTTTCGGCAGAAGACGTGTTTGCATGTTGTGATGACGGGGTCGGTTGGGTTGTCGTAGCAGATGGCGCATTCTTCCTGGCTCTCGATGTAGAGGCGTAGAGCATCTTGGAGGAGGCCGCGGTTCTTGTCGTTGAGGGGGACTACTTCATGCTCATCTAGGAGGTTGAGGATGTCGCTGACACGATCTTTGCAGAGGGTCCAGTGGTTGCAACTAGCAATGACTCAGTAATGCTGTAAAACTGACCAGGGATTGGAACTTACACTTGTCTAAGGCGGAGCAGACGCTCAAGCACGTTCTGGAAGCGCCCCTTTTGACCCGATTGGGAGCTTGCCTGCCATTGCTCGAGCTCACCTCTGGCCTCATCCCTTTACCGTGGTCAGCGATCAACTCCAGAAGATCGTTTCTTGTGGGAACACTCACAGTAAGGCGTCGTATTTGCGCTTCTCATCCTTGCGGAACGGGATCCTGTGGACGTACTCCTTCTTGGCAGGTAACTTGAGATCAACAAACTTCATATCCTTCTTGCGACGCAGGCACAGATCATGCATGAGTGCCTGAAGAAGCTTTTCACCAAGACTGTCTCCCGAAGCCAGCCTGCGACTGATCTGGGCGTTGAAGATCTCGGACTGCTCAATACCTCCGGTGATGTGGAGAAACCTGACGAGCGAGTGCAGATCCTTAACGGAGTTTACGCTGTGTCTGGTTAGCGGTTCCTGGGGAAGATGTTCTGAGAGCAGAAACTTACATCGGAGTTCCTGTCAAGACCCATCGAGACTCAGCGTTGATCTCACAAGCAGCTTGAGCCACCTTCGTTCTGGCATTTCGGATGGTGTGGCCTTCATCAAGGACCACTCGGCGCCATTTGAGATCCTCCGAGGTCAGGGCCCTGTGCACG
The DNA here is from genome assembly GCA_013184455.1 of Fusarium continuum. Taxonomy (NCBI): domain Eukaryota; kingdom Fungi; phylum Ascomycota; class Sordariomycetes; order Hypocreales; family Nectriaceae; genus Fusarium; species Fusarium continuum. The sequence continues at coordinate 46,889 of JABCKB010000179.1, read as the reverse complement.
CCCTGGTCACGCTCTCTGGCAAGTCTTCCGTAGCTGGTAATGACAACGTCGTAACTCTTGAGCTGCGCCGCTCCCACCCTTTCGCCACCATGATAGATGAAGATATTTGGCTGCTTGTCTTTGTGGACATGTCGCTTGATCTGCTGGCTCCAATTACTCATTACGCTGACGGGTGCAACAATGAGGGTCGGGCCCTTGCCGCCAGTGAGGATCAAGCTAATAATCTGAAGAGTCTTGCCTAGACCCATGTCGTCGGCGAGAATACCGCCTGAGAGCAACTTCGGGGCTGTGTTTGTGACAAAGCCGGATGCAATGTTGAGGAAACGGTTCTTCGGACCCTGCAGCCAGAGTTGTACAGAGTCTTTGGAGCCATCAGCTGGGAGCTGGGGGTTCTCTTTGGAGGCCATCCAGGCCAATCCCTGAACAGGTCAGTAAAGTCCATCCCACATTGTGAAGAGACATGCCTGTAGTTGATACGGCAATAGTTGTGCCTTTAGCTGTTCAGGCTGTTCAGCCATTGGCATCTTCTCCAACTCATCCTCGCCAATGGCCAGCGACTTGATGGCATCGCCGCCCTTACGCATCTCGACCGCCTCACTCTTCTCAAGGACATTCTCCATGGTCATCTCCGGCTTTTGGGGAACAAGAAGCTCCGAGCCAACTCCATGGGTCGAGCTGCCATTAACCAAGCCCATTGCAGCCTTTCTACGGGCCTCAGCTTCCTTTCTAGTGTTCTTGAGCTCCGTAACCTTGACCAGCCTATCCCTCTTGAGTGATTCCTCAATCCTGGAGCGCTCTTGCGGGTCGCTGGGCCCGTAGAAGAAGAGCTTAACTGGACAGTCGTAGAAGCCCTTTTCACCCGTGAGCTGTGCTTCGAGGACGACGTCGCCACGATCCTGGACTCCGCGTCAGACATGAAGATACTAAACGGCGTTGCACAGCATGTTGTCCTACCACATATGGCGCGATTTTTTCTACAACTTTGCGCGGGAGATGGCCGATCTGATCACCGACAACGTTGTCCACTCGAATGGCGTTTTGGTCGTACTATAGCAAGTTGGACGTTGTCAATACCAGCTCACATCGCGGGGTTGAGGGGGAGAATGGGACCACTTGGAGTAGTACGAACCGAATTGTTGGGTTCTCGTCTACAGAGAACAGCTTCTGTGTACTTGTGAGCATCCAGCTTGTGCTATTATTGAGAGTGAGAGAACTTACCACCTGGGGATGCATACCCTCTGTAATATCTCACGCCGACGATCTTTCCCGCTACATGACATTAAAATGAGGAATTGTGATGTGAGGCATGCGACGTACCAAAGGTCCCATAGAGCTCCAGAGGAGGACCGTCGTCATCCTGAGTCAAGTCAAGATAATCGGGTTCAGCAGTAGACGATGGCACAGTTTGCGATGAAGTATCTCCATAGACGCTTGTTCCACCTTGTCCGGGGTAGAGCGATGGTTGACCGTTTCGGGCGGGCCGTTTTTGACGCGTCTCACTTTCATCGTCACCCGTAAGGTCGATGAGGTCGTGTACGCGTTTAGCTGGTCTAGGCATTTTGACGGCGTCGCAAACTTTGTGATATGGTGAAAAAGAAGAGAAGCGAGATTTGTGCTTCTCCTCTTTCGATAGGATTTTTAGAAAAGTGAAGATTTTCCCCTCACGTTTGCGCTTCTTACTTTCATCGACTTGCGTAGGTGTGTTGCTCGCGCGTCACGGAATTGCTTCTTTGAGTGGGTGGCGGATCAATCAGATAACCCGAAGTGTAAAGTTTAACAACAACGTATGAAAATGTTTACATTTGATCCCCTAACTGATAGAAAGAAAAGAATTGAATGGCAGAGAGAAAGAGAAGGCAGCTCTAATTTAGGTTTTTTCCCCTGAGCTTTTTCTATCGCATTCCCACGACCGACTTCTCATTTAAAACCTGTGCGCACGTCATACCACTAACAAATCGCTGTACCGATTCTTGAGAGCGGCCAGGAGTATTCACCACGAAATATGATGCACAACCCATTCTTTCCATTGAGTAAGTCACAAGGTTTGATGCTATGGATTCCATAGAAACATACCAAACATACACAGTTAAACGATGATCTTAATTGGAACCTATCGAGACTTTACTAGTATCTCGGTATGTGACTGACACAACCATCGCGTCTCGCATTTACCCTGGGCTGTCGGTGGTCCGTCCTGGTTATCGATGCAGCCCATAGGGTCACAAAGAAGAAAGAAACCATTTCAACGTTGCAGACAAGGGTAGCGAATGAACTTCAACCTCTCACCTCGACATGGCATTTGACGGCCACTTAAAGCAAGGGCGCGGCACAGCACGATAAATCTGGTAATCGCCCAGAAATCTCGCGGAGAATTGTTTAAAGTTGACAACTCTGATTTCCCTCTTAAAGCCTATTGGGCGGGAGCACCCATTGTAACCATTTTCCCCGGCTAATGGCGGTGGCCGGCCATGCTGACCCTGGAAAAGTGTGGCCCGGCACGCGACCCTTGAGGCCTGAGACGCCGGCTTGGCCTGACATGGGGGCACGTCACTGTTGATGACTTTATTTCTACCTCGGATAGGTTATAACTCAATGATTTGGTTATGATGATTTCTTATTAGTGCTCAAGTAACTCTCTTTACCTTTGGACGAGATTTAAGCAAGCCAATCTTTATAGTTTTCGAGATTGGTCGTGTTCGTTAGTAGGCATTTTGCGAGGAGAGGAGAGGAAAGTGGTAGCAAAGAGGTTTTATTGCCTAAGCTGCAAGATTTTATATATGCCGGTCCAGAAAGTGAAAGAAATCTCATCCAATTTTTGACACCCCGATTCACTTGCCTGCCCGTCAATCATCGGTGGGCTTTTGCCAGGGTGTTCACCATTCTCGTTATATCATCACATGGCCACCAGCCGCTTTGTTGCCCTGCGACCAACCACCAGGTTGAGACTCGGAGCTCGAAGCAGAAGCAACGATCGACGTCTAGTAGAGACCGACGACAATGTCACCCTTGACACGGGCAGTCAAGTGAACCTCAGCCTCGAGGTCGAGCTTGATGCCGACGAGGAGGGCAGCGGACTTCTGGGCACCGTTGTCGTCGGTGGCACCCTTAAGGAGTTGACCTGAAGATTGTGTGAGTACCGGAAGAGAGCAAGAAGAGATGGATAGAACGTACCAGCGGGCTGGGAGAGACCGGTGGAGGTGGGCAGAGGAACAACAAACTGCTGCTTCTGCGAGCGGCGGCCACCGCGGGCCTGACCGTCCGAGTCAGAGTCGGAAGCGTAGGCGGGCTTGGACAGACTGTTGATGAAATGGAGCGTTAGCCAATGTTTAGAGACTGAATGATGAGTGTTCTTACGCGGTGGTAGCAGCGGGAGTACGAGCAGGAGCAGGAGAAGTGGGAATGTTGGCAAAGGGAAGGTCAGTGGTGGGAGGGGGAGAAGTGGTGCTAAGGTAGTCAGTGGCGAGACTCCGTTACTGTTGAGACTCTTGAAGTCCTTGCTGGTAGGGAAGAGAAGAGGTGAGAAGAGAAGGCCGAGCGGATGCTTACGAAGTAGGAGCAGACATTGTGCTGGATTGAGTGCTGGACAAAGATTGTCAAAGTTGGCTGTAAAGAGTTGCGGTGGCGGTGGTCGAAGCTGGGGCTCAAGTAGATGACTGTTGAATGGTTGTGATGGGAGTGCTGAGGAAAGAAGATGGACTGAGGGTGATGGAGGAGCCATCTTATATAGAAGATTCGGCCCTCAGTCAAGGAGTGACCTTTTGATTTGTCCCTCATATCAAAGTCGCGATATCTGCGTCTGCGTCTGTGTCTGTCGCAGGCTGCAGTTCCACATTACCGCGAAACATCCCTACATGCCGAGAGACGAGGACGTCGCCGGCCCTGACAAGCACAACCCGGCATCTCCAAATTCGACACTTTGATGAGCTGTCCACCTACTACTCATGCTGTCTCACACTGAGGCACGCTATAGGTTCTAGGTTCGAGGTTGTCAATGTACTTAGCTGCGCGGCTGATGTTTAGATTTCCTGGTGTGGCCGACAAGCATCCATACAAATCGCCTAGACTGATGCTCCGCGATGAGATGAGCGCAAGGCCGGCCACCCGTGGTCTCTGGAGGAGAAATTAACGGCAAAGCTTCAGCCGCAGCCGCAGCCCCAGCTCTACAGATTCGAGAACGACTAGACTGCCCCGGCTCAAGATGCAGGGCCGCAAGGGGCTCCAGCTGTTACGGGTATCGAGATCCGGTATGGAGACTGGGCTGGTCAGGCTGGTATACCTACCATACGCCATGCAACCCTTGATGATGGCCACAGTCACGACCACAAGGGACGCGAGGCTGGTTACAGACCGGGGCGCCTGTAGAAACGAAGAAGGGGCCATCGAGTGACACGTATCCCGCGATATCATCCGATGTTGGCATGCGCTGTGGCAGCACTAGTTGCAGATGATGTCCTGGGGAAACAAGGAGAGCGGGAGCTAAGCTTAGCTGGCTGGAGCTGAGAAACAAGGCCAAGGTAGACACGGGCACTCCCGATGTGATGCTATTGATGAGATTCCCTGATGCGGAGTTCCGGTGAGGGAGCCGGGTCAATTAACCATGCCAAGACTGCATATGCACTTTAGAAACTTTGTTATGTGCTCAATTGACGCAGAAAACATAAAAAAATACCCGCGGTTAGCCCTTGAATGTCTCAATTGGCAGAAACACAGCGTTCATTCTAGAGGGTGGCAGAATCTCTGGCTCAACGACAAGGGCCCTTTTGACGCCTCCAGCTACGGAGTACTGTAAGCATCTAGCCTCGATCAGGCCTGATCCTCACCAGGTGGACGAGGTTTTAGAATGAAGGTGGCTTGCGGGAAGCCAGGGATATCCGTGCTTGAGTTATGTTTCACATCATGTAGCCCCATCCAATCTCGATTCAGAGAGGAGCATCCATATAGACAGGGATTAGGGTCCCTTCAACTTTCTTTTCTTCTGTGTAGCACACCTGTGTTCTGTGGATATGCTCGGATCTAAGGATGGCATGATTCTGTCGGGAAACACCGGCAGTCCGCCATGGATATGGTAGGTCAAGACATGTATGACACGCCTCATCCTGGCTTCTACAACAGTGCTGTGCTTTGAAAATTCATGGCTCGAGGGCGTGTGAACTGGGGCTCTTTCGCCTCTTCAACTGCTCTACTCTGTTTTTGCACTCATGGTACAATGGAATCGTGCCTGATATATAGCGTGCTACTTTGTATAATCTCTTTCCGAGATTACTTAGAGCATCCTGGAATAACACTCCCCCTCTTCTACGTCGTGCATATTGCGTGTCTCGCATAACCCAATCCAACCTCATCCTTTTGAAATATTCCTTGCTTTGTTTCTTCATTTGCCGCCGTGAATATTGCCACCTGCTTGACGACATCCAATGTCGTCCCCATCGTCCTGGTCTCCCAACGTTGATTCCTCATCCTCTACATCTCAGCCCCAACAAGACTCAACTCAGAGCACGCTTCAGCAACTCTTTGGCGGCTTGTGTAAACAGAAACTCCTAGAGGAAGTCGATAATCTGAAGGAAGCTGTCCAGAAGGACAACCCGCAGCAAGTCATCATGTCGATTCCGATGCTCCTCGCACTCACCATCTGCCCGGCAATGCTTGGTACACAAGGTGAGTCTGACACGGACGACTCGGTTCAATTGTATGTCTCTAACAATGCTACAAGAATCTATCCGTCAAAGCCAGGCAAAGACCAGACGTGAAGAGCATCGTGGTCGGCGTTGCAACTTGGTCGTCTCTTGCGTCAAGCCTTCTATCAGAAGCCGTGACATCAACAACAAATTGATTGTTCTGAAAGATTCTAAAGTGGGCCGCTGCATGTCCCTTAGCAATTGTAAAGCAAGATCACTGACTTAAATCAACAGCTCTACATCGCCAATGAACACCCTCTCTACAATCACGATCCCAAGAACAATGTCAGCAAAGGCTATGCCTTCTCGGGATACTTCCTCCCCTTCCCCGACTCAGAGTATGAGGGCCTCGTTACTACCATCAGTGACGACCCTCCCTTCCTGAACTGGATTTATGTTGACAAGAATACTTACGAAGTCAAGTATGGCGTCCGTGCCGACACAGAGGGTCATGTCACTGGTCCCTTTGACTGCACCAAGCAAGACCGTCGCATGACATGCGAGGGCTGGGAAGGCTTCTGCGCTGTCGAAGAGCTCCCTGGTATTTGGGCTCTTTACTACGACCGCGATGACGACGGCCTGAAGTCCAAGGTTGCCATGGGCACTCGTGTTCTTGAGGTTGAACTCACTCGTCGTGAAAAGAAGGAGCCTAAGCCTGTACCCGACCCTAACGAGCCTAAGACTATGGACGAGAAGATGAAACAGCACAAGGAGCAGACGGCGAAGGAAGAGGCTGAGCAGGCTGAGTTCATCGCAACTGGTCGTCACCCTGGCGCCGAGCCATCTTCACCTGTTCACAAGCCAGAAGAGAAGAAGACCACCCCCCTCGACCCAGACTCAAAGGAGGCCAAGCGTCAGCGTATCGCCGATGCTCTCCGCCGTCTCAACCTCGACAGCCCCACCAAGAGCGAAGGAGGAGACTCTCAAGACGGAAGCATTATGACGAGTCTTAGCCAGGACTTTTCTGTCTTCTCAATGGCCAAAAAGATGGCCGAGCATGCTAACGGTGATGACGCTGTCACTGCGGCCAGTTCGGTCTGGGAGCCGGAGAAGGACAAGGACAAGGAGAATAAGAAGAGCGACTCTGCAAGTGAGGCCGGTTCGTATAGGAAGCCTACTGTTGAAGATGCTACCTCTGCTTAAGACTGGTGTTTTCATGTATTGGGATTGAAAGTTGACATTCGTCTGATTATTGGCGTTTCCGGTATGGAGAGGATATCACGGGGAAAAAAGAACTATCTTGTACTATGGATCGGGTTGAGGGCGTCTCAGTCGCTACTCAAAAATGTACTTTAGTGATACTATAGAATGAAGATATGTATCTATTACTTCTATCTGACTCATTTGCATCTGTATTTAACCCATGAAACCAATGAATTAATTGATAATCACTGTAAATTGCGGAATGTCAGTGCATGCGTTGTCAAGCACTTCGTCGTGCATCCGGTTCTCATCCGGTCCTCATCCGGTCACCAAGACCCCGCCGTAGCCGCTCCAAAAACAAGGTCCAGCCTTTGAAACACCGTAAGGCTGCAAGGCCAAGTATTCACTGCAATGTATTTTGAAAAACTGGGGAAGTGCGTGCTGCAGGAGGAGTAGCTCCTTTCTCAGATCATGCCATTGAGAAACACAAAATTACAGAGCCGAGGAATTCGAAAATGATCGAAAACGCACAAGTTTTTTGCTTGTTTGACAATAGGCAGAATCTTATGAGGAAATCTCAGAATCTTTCGATTTTCTCGTTAATATGTCTCAGATCCAAAGCTCACGCGACGGTGTGTGTCTCGCAGATCGGACAGATGGGAGAGATCCACGAGCGTTGTCGCCAAGTTGCAACACAGCCATAAGAGTGTTTCTTTCACGTAGTAGACCCCTGCTTTGAAAATCCTACTGTGACCTAGAATCTGGCAATGGAGGGTAGATCATGTAACCCCCCTTCCCCGATCCTGAACAAGGTCTCACGATTGGGCATCGAGATTTCTTCCCCGGACCTGGAAGAGGGGAGTGGGGAGAGCAAGGGCTAGGATCTGAAGAGATCTTGAGGATGGCGCATATCCGATGCCTGTCAGGTTAGGTTCCAGAATGAAGTTCGGACATACGCTTATGCGCGACATATAACGTAGTGAGACATTTGTTCTTTAGTCCGATATATTCCGTGAGTAAAAAAAGGATCTATCCATCGTGTCCTGAAAGTGGATGTCGAAGGAATGGGTCCGCCTCGAAATTCAGCGCTCAGCATCAAAAGTAAAGACTTGCTAGAAGACAATTACATGTCTTTAAGTGGACAGACCCGACACTCGTGTTCTATTTTGAGTGACAGCTGAATCTAATTGCTTATCTCAGCTTTAGCCGACCCCTGTAGGCGTTAATCTCTCAATCAACTTGGTACTGACATGTCGAATTACAATCTCTTTGAATATCCACTCGGTCACTCCCTAGTGACCTTCCCGTACCCGCAGAGCCGCCCAGACTTGCATATGAATATTTTGCCTCGAAGCCGGACAGGACCCTTTGAAAGCTGCAGTGGCGGAGATGAGCAGGGCATCAATATCCAAGACATGGGCAGATTTTCCACTTCCCCTTCTCCCCAGCCGGGTTCCTACATTAGCTATTTGTTTTTGGAGTGGAGTCTTTTCGAGACTGATATTTGTAAATGTGATTCGAGAGAGAACTCGAAAACCCCCTTTTGTCTCTATTCCCAACCACTGAATATCTAGATCGAGAGATGGGGCTGAATGAATTGCACACCGAGATCTGACAAAAGCAAAGATGAAATACTAGCCCTTCATATTCAGCTTCGGCATTTATATGTGTAATCCATAATCCGCTGGCGTCCAACTCCACATATTGACCTTGTCGACATTTGTGGAGTAATACCACACCTCGAAACCGCAGCCACTCGCATTGAGCTCTAGTTGCAGTCAATACAGATGTCATTCTGCTTTATAGACGAGCTACCCTGTCTGAATTCTTCCAAGCGATCATTTGTCCTGCTAACATTAGGCTGTCATCAAGTGTCGTGCTCTTACGAAAATATTCCACGTCTTCAAGCCACAGCACCAATTGTCTTTGGAATAATCATCATACTGCTCATGCTTCAAAGCTGCCTTCTGCGCTTCTTATTTCTTATGCAGCTCATTGAGATACTCCTTAAAATCACTCGAAAGCTCCATCATAGTTCGGAAGTGGTCGTCATTCACTAACATCTTTCCATTGTCGTCCCATTCCGCGTTATACTCAGCCAGTGACACGCTAATTTGAAAAGCTTTGAACTTGTAAGTGATAAAATACACGAGCTGGAGAACGAGCATACCGTTACGGATTTCTCGACCATTCCACTTCATGGTCTTAATCTCTTGGGACTTGCGATAGCGTTCGGCGCTGGAGTCCAGTTTCATACAGCTCCCGCAATCTCATTTCGGGATTTCAACGAACGTTGGCCAGACTTGTTGGCGTTGATCGCCTTTAAACCAGGGTAGTACGGCTAGACGTGAATACAAGAGATGAAGGCATCGTCGAAAGTTCCCACATGATTAGTAGTGAGAAACAAGATGCCGTCGTAGAACTCGAGGGCTTGGAGGAAGCCTGATGGATGTGTCAAAGCCTGCAGCCTGTCGTGTAGTTCATCTACGAAGCCTCATCTGCTACCAAGCCTTTTTGCAATATGTACTTTGTTGACCGTTGTTCCATAAAAAACGTCCTCTTCGTCAATGGGAAATACGGCTCTCTAGCTTTTGGCTTTTGTGATCTCCCTCGTAAGGTTCTGCTCTACTTGAATGGATTTGGTGCCAATGTTGCTATTGGCTAATACTATTAATGGTTTCGTCATAAGCTTCGTGATTGATTCTATATATCTTGATTAAGCAACTCATCTTCAAGTGTATTTGATTTGCTTATCAGCTGTGCAAGTCTTGCCTACAGCAGGCCTGCCGCGAAGCTAATACCTCGTCAGCAAAGGCACCTCATCACTCTGGAAACAGGTAAGGTTAAATATACAAAGAAGATCACACCTTCATCCTTCTCTTTGACAAAGATAGTACTCTAAGGCGAGCAAATAAGCTGATTGCTATCGTGATCAATACATTAGAAGCTTTGCACCAGTGCCATTGACCTCTTGAGTTGAACTGGTTCCGTAATAAGGCTTTCGATCATTCGACTGTCGAACTTCGACTCTGAAAACGAGTGAACGTGAAGATTGTCTAGTGCCTAGTTAGTATAGTGTTTCTCGAGATATTACGAGAGACTACAACTCACCCCGTGTCCTAGTTTGAAAGACAAACGCCTGTATCATCGCAGGGAAGAGAAACATCTTGTCCCAACTCAACTTGATGCCATCATTGACAAATATCTGACCATAGGATTCCGTACAAAACCTCAAAGGTCTCGCTACCAGACGCACGTCAAGCTTTGAAAACTTCGCATGTGTAGTCTGAAGACCCTTGCCTCAGGTCCTCATATCCTATTAGAGCTAGCCTGATACCGGGGTGGTTTTTCAAAAAAGCTTCTACATCCACCATGACATTGGTCTCGATCTGTAGCATCCAAACTTAGCGGTCGAGTAAACCAATGTCGTTGTGTGGAAGTATACTGTCTTTCCGCTGAACCACTGGCACTTTTTCTTAATAGATTCTAGTAGAGTTCCCTGTTACGAATTCGCTGCTTAAACTCATCGTCAAAATCTATTTTGTTAAGTATCACGGCGCTGTCTAGCCTAGGAAATGTTATCGGCCGGTTGTTCTCGAACGGGGCTTCGCCATCCAACTTCGGTAGGTATGTAGAGACATTCCATCTCTCAGCCAAAGCACTTGCCGTCGTCATCTGAAGGGTTCACTTTCAAAAAATGAATTACGTACGCCTGACGCGCAAAAGTCCTCTTAAGCTCAGTGAAAATTGTATTGCCAGGCCGCTATGAGACGCAGTGCCATTCGAAGTGTCGTATCTGCGCGAATTTCGTTCTTATCTCCTTACGAAAGTCAGTCAGGTCTTGATTCGGATAGTGCGTGACGACCGACTGGATTGCACTGATAGTTGCGTGATAGTAGAAGTGGACGGAATAGGTTGGCGATAGCGCCATTGGGATCCAACTGTTGAGTATGGTTTCTTCGCGCTTGGACTTGTCTCGATCTGGCTCCTGAGTCCTAATAGTCTTGAACCCCCTTCTCATCAAACACTTTGTTGGTAATAAATGTGCAATATTGCACTCGATCTCATCAGCGGCTATAAACACAATCCTACCAAGCTTACGTTCTGAATACATATTCTCTGATAGAATTCTTTGATAATCTCACATTGGTCCGTGATTATGTGGTTGATGACCTCCCTAAATTGGATAATTCTTGGCTGCATGTGAATCCCCTCATCTAATTATTGCTACATCTAGTTACAGAATTTATCCATGCTTCCGTTGGTGTTGCAGGAACGACATAGTGATGAGTAGACATTACCTCGAAAATCCGGCGTATTCAGTTTCTATGTACTCTGCAGATCTACCGGAACGCATCTTTGCCAACATCCGGCATATCGAATTTCAGCGGCTCTGATTCATAGCAGCCTAAGTCTTGAGAGCCCGGCAAACCCATGGAGTTCTTTTTTACGACCGATGGAGGTAGTGGAGTCAAGAAGGTTAGTTTCTAAGAATGGCTACCTTATAGTATTGGGTGATACTAATGCGTTTTCCTGGAAAGCCATCGTATCTATCATTGCGGACGAATCACAGAAGCTGCGCCAAACCTGGAAGAAATTTCAAGAACTCAACAAACAAGAAGATCGCCTAGATCTTGACACTACATATCTGAACAAGAAAGCATCACGGAACTCGTTAGTGGCGTGAGAAATTTGAGAGAAGACAATGCCGGACAGCGTTGACGAGTGAGGAATTGAGAGACTCAACAGGGGTTAACTCAGCTGGTTGAACGGCTGAACGGCTGAACGGCTTCTGCTACCTCTAGCTCAAACCTATGTTCATGATCGACGTTTATTGGTGGAAGCTGGTGATGTGATGCGCTTTTGAAGGTGACGGCCCGGGAAGAGCATGTTACAGTGGGCGAGTCTTGACAAAGCTGTGTTGGGTTCATTTGTTTTGTCAATACTACCATTGATGATCACCGCTTGCTATGTACAGGTTGCAAAGGTTGGAAATGTATTGCATATTGTGAGTGGCTCCGTGCTGGTACCTCCCGCCATGTAGTACATTAGAAGATACCTCTTCTGCAAGCCCTTGCGATAAATCAAAATCTCCCAAAAATGGGTAGTTCATAGCAGTAGTCTCTTATGAATAAGGAACATAGCTTTGTATTGTGCATGACCACATTTATACATTTCCAACCCTTGCAACCTGTAGTTCGTCTATCTCTGCTGCAAGACCATTGAACATACACAATTGTGACGCGAAGGTGGAGTTTGCACGCTTGGCAACAACGGGTCGGCTGACGTGGCTGGTGACAAGCCTGGGCGATGATTCGAAGACTAGAATCTCAACGGATCTGAAGATCAGTCTTTTATTAGTAGCGCTAGTGGATCGAGCCGCGACAGTTGCGTGCCCCACGATGCCGCGTTGTCGCAACTCTAGGTATCTCTAGACTACCCTGTGATCGAGCGTCTAACCGTCACTAGCGTCCTTGACTGAACGATGAAATTGAAAATAAATATATAAAATAGTTGAAAAATGTCTCAGACATGCTGAAATATAATGGTCGAGTAAATGTGTCCTGGGAAATGCAAACTATAACCCCAACGCCGCGTCAATTCCAAGAGTCATCATGTGCCATTCGTAGTTCCTCACTATAAGCAGCAGCTATACCACATCTCGTGATAATTGTGGTTAGTTCCTAAGAAATGTCAACAATGATCCAATACTACGATTATATGTACAGACTTACAGCAAGCAAAGGGTGAGATCACCGTGGATTCTCGCCTTGAGTTGAATCTCAATCTCGAGATTCAACTCGAGATGCAGACTAAGGGCGTCACTCTTGCCGCCACCGCCCTGCTGCTGTTGCATTTTCTGCTGTTGCTGCTGCATAGGTTGTTGCTGGCCGAAGGTGCTGGGGGCCATCTGGTTGTTGCTGTCCTCAAAGTCGTCGAAGTCGGTAAAGCGCGCGCGTCGCTTGCGTCGCTCAGACTTTGGCTTCTTGGACTTTGTCTTACGCACGGGCTTCTCCTGCTCAGGCTGCTCCTCCTCAAGATCGCTTTTCTGCTCGGCCTGTTTGTTGTCAGTGATTATCCAAAGGCTAAGAACCATCAAGTACATACGGATGATGACGACATATTTGCGGCCGGGTATAAGAGTAAAAGTGTGAGGGGAGGAGGGGAGGTGAGTAGTTGGGAGTGGAAGTTGTAGAGAGAAGGATAAAGAAACTCCACCAGATGAAAGAATATCGTTATTAAAGGTCTGGGATTTTAGCAAATTCCTGCTTTCTCCTTCTTCTCCGCAAATGCAAACAGGATCGAGATGGAGAAGGGGCTGACGCGCGAATCGTCATAAGCGCGACGTCTGCCATGAATCGACGAGTCGAGAACCGGTTTCTGGGTCTAGATCTAGGAATCCCTGTCGCTTGTTATCGTGACGTAATGGCTGGCCGGTACGTACTGACGAAGGAGTTGGTAACAGTCACGTGAGACCCTCGTAAATCCGATGTCCACTTCCGTACCTGCATGGTCTCCAAAGCTATCAGGTATCAGTCATAAATTAAAGCGGTTCATCAACCAGGTCTTGGCCCTACCGCGTACATGGCTCTGCGTAACTGTTTCCCAGCATTGAATTACCGAGGGATCGGACATCACCTTGGGATGAACTTGTAATCCCCAGAGACTAACCAGTACTGTTCGTGGACCGCCTCATTGACTTCTCTCACCTGCTCAATGCGGAACAAGTTCAAGTTCCGGAAGCTCTGCATAAATAGCTGAGCCAGCGCTTTGGGCTAAATGTTTCGGTGAAATCGTCGATGGATCACCAGTCCTCTCACAAAACGGAAACTCGCGTTTGGAAATAAGGACGAGAGGTTACGCTCCCCGCAATTTCATTTTGGCACTTGGTCATCGCTGACTTTGATAAAGCCGTATCGTGAAGTAAGAAAAATCAATATATCATCATGTCTCTGGCTACTTCAGTTCAGCCAAAGCCCACGAGCGGTCATGGCCAATATTACTTATCTTATCAATCTCTAATAGCCCTTGACGGCGCATCAGTTATCAAGGCTGTAATAACGGCTTGGCATTAACAGTCACCATCACACCAACAGGCGTTGGCGTTGGCGTCTGCAATTTTACTCGTCTGGCAATAATCAGAGTCGCTTCTACGATCGGCATTGAACCTAGGTAGTGATAATGTAATAGAGCTGACATGTTTGTCACCTTCCTTTCATTGCAAAGCAGACAAAACCCAGTTTTTGGTATGTGAGTAATCATAGGTCTGACTCACGTCTTGTTGCATTTCATAGTGATTGATTGGCTGCTGTCTGAGGGGGTTTTGGAGAAAGCGTTAATAAAGCTCGATTCATTGTCATTGTGTATCAAAGTGACCAACTTCCTCCTATTGCTCCGCAAGTCGAATTGTTATTCTTAAGCATCGAAACGATATCTATCAACTCGTCAACATATTTTGCTTGAGCATGACTCGAAGTATATTGCTCGATCGAGATTGCGTGGTCACCGATCGAGGCGGCATCATTGAAAACACCCACAGCGTACACGTCGCTGTAACCGACACGAAAGGCAATGTTATCTATTCGGTTGGAAATCCTTCTCGGGTTACTCTTGCTCGATCAGCTGCGAAACCCGCTCAAGCTGTAGCTGTCATTGAAACTGGCGCAGTTGACAAATGTGGGTTCGACGAGGTGGATTTAGCTCTCGTTTGTGCCTCGCACAATAGCGAAGATTTTCATATATCCCGTGCCAAAAACATGCTCAGCAAGTTACAAGCGGAGGAGGACGATCTTCAATGTGGTGGTCATCCTGCAATTTCTGAAGAGGTGAATCGGTCGTGGATCAAGGCTGGCTTTGAACCAACTGGAATCTGCAACAATTGTTCTGGAAAGCATGTTGCTATGATGGCAGGCGCCGAGGTATTGGGTGCTGAGGTTGCTGACTACCATCAACCGGATCACCCTATGCAGCTTGAAGTCAAGAGAGTTGTTGAAGAGCTATCTCACGACCCAAAGCAAGTGGAATGGGGTGTTGATGGGTGTAATCTTCCTGCGCCGGCGTACCCGCTCTTCTACTTGGCACGCACATATGCAATCTTTGCAGAAGCAGTAGACACTGTTGAAACCTCCCCTTTATCGACCACGCAAAGAACTCGCAACCTCGCACGCGTCTTTAACGCCATGACACGATATCCAGAACAAGTCGGAGGAACAGGACGATTCTGCACTGTGCTCATGCAAAGCTATCAAGGGCAGTTGAACGGTAAGATTGGGGCTGATGCGTGTTACGGAGTGGGTATTCGAGAGTCTGAAGATACCAGACGCCTCGGGGTAGACGGTGCAGTGGGCATTGCTGTCAAGGTCGAGGACGGTAGCATTGAGATTCTCTATGCCGTTGTGGCAGAAGTCCTTGAACAGTTAGGAATTGGAACTTCGCAGCAGAGGGGAAAGCTCGAGGCTTTTTATCACCTCAAGAGGAGGAACACGATGAATGTTGTCACGGGCCATGTTAAGTTCAACTTTAAGCTACGCTCAGTTGAGCAAAAGTGAGGGGACGGGCACTTCAGGAGATAATCATGGCATTATGCTGACTTGGTAGCAAATGGGTAGATAGAGCGGTGTCGAGAAACATTGTAATGAAGAGTGTTGCCGATTGGTGGCAAAAGTATCTACCGGGACTAAATAGCAAAGCGCCAGGGTCATGTTACCTTTATTATGCACATCGACAGAGTTGGGAACTTGGCTAAAAGCAATTGCAGTGTTAGTGAAAGAGGAATAATGATAGGGTATGTGGAATCGAGCTCTCAATCTCGCACCTAAGAGTATGTCCGGACTTATCCTGCCGGATAAGAATACAACGAACAGCAGATATGTCCGCCAGAATAGTTCTAATCACAAAGATCTCTGAAATTTCTTTAGGATGAGTTGAAACATGTTATTTCTCCAGACCAGGATCTGAATCTCCTTCCCATCAAGGCCCAACTCCGCACCCCGCAACCCAATCACCCCAGATCGACATTTCCCGCGCGGGGAATGCTTCATGCAGTCCGAAGCCTTGCCCCAGGTCTGATACTTCGTAGCATATGGTGCTGTTCTTCGGTTTATCCTTGGTGGAAATATCAAGGCCGTTGCAGTGAAGCAACGTCCGTACCAGCCTTGGTTTAAGAAGGCGTGATAGGTTCAAATATATGGCAAGACATGGGAGTAACTAAGGCATATAAGTCTGTCTGGTGCTCAAACATGGGCATTTGGTTATTCGATAGAGAGTTCATGTCGTGTCTCGCAGTGAGCCAAGACGATGCACTTCAAGATGTTTTCAATGCCTTACATTCTCCTCGTAGTCACCCTTACCCAGGTAATAAGTGCTGCATCACCCAAAGCCTCAACATTAAATGGATCGTATGTTGGCAAGAATCTGCCCAGCTGGAATCAGGATGTCTTTCTGGGCATACCTTATGCTCAACCCCCGACGGGAAATCTGAGGTTCAAATGGCCAAAGAGTCTGAATGCTTCATTTGACGAAGAACGCACAGCTACCAAGTATGGCGATAGCTGTATGCAGTATACCCAGAACTGGACAATGTCCGAAGATTGTCTTTCTATAAATATCGTTAGACCAGCGGGAAAGCCGAAGAAGCTTTTACCCGTTCTGTACGTTTTTCCCTGCTGCCAACGCTCTTCATTCCTAAACTGACAGTATACAGAGTTTGGGTTTATGGCGGTGGTTTATACGCCGGCAGTTCAGCAGATCCTCAGTATAACCTATCTGGTATCGTCAAGGTCAGCCAAGACATAGACGAGCCTATCCTAGCCGTCAGCTTCAATTATCGGCTCGGCATGTGGGGCTTTCTACAGAATTTTAACCTTCTCAGAGAAGGAAATGCCAATGCTGGCCTATTAGATCAAAGACTTGCGCTCCGCTGGATTCAAGAGAACATCGAGGCCTTTGGCGGAGATCCAGACCGGGTCGTCGTTTGGGGTGAGAGTGCTGGAGCACAGAGCCTTGCCTACCACATGTTTAGCTATGATGGCCGGGATGATAAGCTGTATCGTGGGGCCATCCTTGAAAGTGGAGGTATTACAGGTGCTCAGGTAAAAAGCCCGGTTATGTTGAATTTAGCTTTGCAAACTGACGTTGACTAGATTCACGATCTCAGTTACTACAATGTTGCCTTTGAAAATCTCACGAGAACCGTTGGTTGCTGGGAAAAGAAAGATCAACTAGCATGTCTTCGCGAACTAGACGAGAAGTCCTTATATGCCGCGCGTCCTTCTCTGACGTGGAATCCCTTGATCGACGGTGAGTTTCTAACAGGCTATCCAAGCCAACTCATCCGCTCGAACAAGTTCAACACCTTCCCAATGATCATCGGAGCGAACACGGACGAAGGGTTTTGTATCGGAAAAGTCAACACGAGCGAGGATCTCTTCTATGAAGCCTTCCGGTGGCGGAATTATGCCCTGAGCGCTCCTACAATCCGGAAGCTTATGGAGCTTTACGAGGATGATCCTTGTCATGAACCACCCTACCACATCACGAACTGTTCCAGGCCCGAGAATAATTACCAGGGGCGACGTGCGTGTGCAATTGGCGGTGACATCACCATGATCTCTGGGCGACGCAAGATGGCTGAGCTATTCGCACACTCTGGCGAGACTGTGTATAGCTACCGCTTTGACCAGAGATGGTACCAGAGGGCTGAATGGGATGGTGTCAAGCACTTTGATAATGTGGCATTCAGCTTTCAGAATATTTCTGGACTGCTCGGTCCAAGTCCTGACTACGACAGCCACGCTGAGCTGGCAAATACCATTGGCCAAGCCTACGTGAGGTTTGTCAATAACTTGGATCCGAACCCTGGGAAATCGAAGAAGAACAGGCTCCCGAAATGGCCCAAGTACGACACAGCAAAACCCAAGAATATGGTGCTCAACGCAACGCGGAACTGGGTGGAGGACGACATTTGGAGAAAGGAAGCAATTGCGTTTATAAATAGTTACGAAGTTGCCCGAGAGCTGTACGGCTAAGAGTGGAGGGAAGTAGGCCAAATGAGGATGAGAACGGAGATGCATCTCTGACCGGAAGTACTCCCTTCTGGCATTCTTGGTTTCATCTGATATTGAGATCTCTGCAATCCGTACCAATCACGACAGGTCTCGCATAGATCGGTCAAGCCGAGACTTCGCTTCAACAATTGCAGGATCAACTCCCCCACAAGAGCCAAGGTTCACATCTCTAACCGTTCGTCCCAAGATTCCAAATTGCCTGGTAGGGCGATGATAACCTCCGAATGCCTACGCTACAAGCCAGTCCTGTATCTTGGGCTCAAAGTAGTTAGGATCTTCGGAGAAGGGTCTGATAATGGCTCTGCGATGCCCTGTGCAACCCTTGTTCAGTAGTGACGGAATAATTATTAATGGCGAGAATCCTTGCAGCGGTTGACTTCTCAAACTCGCTTGTTGCTAAGTTGTAGCACGATTAAACTTTATTTTGAGCTTATCCAGAGGCTCTAATCCAGAATTATGCCGAATTCATTCAATTAACTCTACTTATAAGTCTAGTGTTTTGCTGATAGCGAGTATAATGGCAATGAATAGAAACCAGTCAATGATTTTGATAAAAAAGCAACCCAACTTTTTGGTCATTTGTTACTGCTGAAATTTAGCTTCATATGCGAGGTCAAGACTAGACCCGTAATGAAGAACACGGGGTAGGGAGTCCCCGGTCTCTCTCCTTTTGACTACGGAGTGCGCGGAGATGATATAACTATTAGGATCTCACCCTATTCTCCATTATTTCTTGGTCGACAGATGCCTCCTCTACACCCTACTATGTCCCTTAGAATCTGGCCAGTATGACAGGCAAGGTCGACAGGGTGATTTCGTCCGTCACCTTGGCGGGAAGTCTACTGTCCTGCGTTGCAACTACTTGTGTTCTTTTATCTTTCGCTATATATCGTCGACATCTCCGGAGTTTTCGTCATGTGCTTGTTTTGAATCTGATGGTGGCTGGTACGCACGAATTCCTCCGCTATATCTTGACTGCTAACTCAACTGTTTATCAGAATTTATCAACACTCTGAACAACTCAGTGTCTGGAATAATCTTTCTCAAAGTCGGTCAGCTCAAGCCTGGGACAGCATGTGTTGTCAATGGCTTCGTCGGCCAGCTTTCGGTACAGGCTGCCGACTTTTCAGTACTCGCCATCGCCGTTATTACTCTCCTCACGGTGACAAGGTTTGTGTATATACCAACTACCTCAACAACCAGAAAGACCTTTATCTGCATCGCCATATGGGCCATGCCGCTCATCACGAGTCTTATCCCAACCATCGTGGGTGAGATGGAACCAGTCGGTGGAAATTGGTGCTGGATATCAGCAGATCGACCTGATCTACGATATGGAATGACGCATGGCTGGCGCTTCTTTGTCATTTTCACCACTATTATCATCTACATTTATGTCTGGATCTATCTACGACGACACCTGGGTTCGAAAACCAAATCGACCCGAATGCCCTTTTCGAAAGGTTCCAAGGACATGGGCTTCCGAGCTATGAGAGAAAACGAAGTTGAGCTTGATAGTTTCGAGCCGAGACGAGCAAAAAGAAATGCGCCCAGCTCACCAACCATGTTTGAGCAAACGAGCCACTGGACCACACCACAAGGAGAAAAGATGAATGAAATTGAGGATGTGAACACGGAAAGAGAAGGTGAGAGCGAAGCTAGCAATAGCAGAAGGAGAGGAGGATCGATCCGCCATCGGCCAACGTCATCCAAAAGGGCATCAGAGTTGGCGTATTCAGGAGTTGCTAACATTGAACCTTGTGAAGCATCATCAACTCTAAATCAGACTCAAACCAACGTCCTGCAAACCAACGCAAGCGAATTTCCCCAGCGTCGAGGTGCCCACGAGGTTGAGCTCGAAATCAAGAGAATGATGCTCCTGAACGGATATCCGTTCATGTATGTTCTCCTCTGGACGCCGGGACTGGTGAATCGACTGCTGGAAGCACTGGGAACGCCTGTTTCAGAAACGACTATTGCTGCTCTCAACACTTCGACGCAGTTTATTGGATTTGCAAATGCGGCGACTTATGGGTTTAATCATCACTTGAGGGATAGGCTGAATGCATTATACTGGACACCTATGATTATGAGGATGAAGAAGCGATTTGGACGATAATGAGCATTTCATTTGAGCGTCATTTATATTATAAGATAGTTTGATTTGAAATATCATCGATTTCTCACATGTATGATGAGACTTTGCTTTGAGATTTCTGACCATATTATTTTAGGGGCAGCTGGCGGTTGCGAGCAACTCGCCTCTAGAGGACCAACTATCGCCAAGCTTTGAGATATTCTTTTGAAACTCATTGGCTTATAATGTTTTTTACTTATCTTATGCGAGATAATGAACGTAAACTCAAACTATACCCAGCACTTTCACTGCAATTTGACTCTACACAATGAATTCTTCAGTTAACGCGTCTAACCATCAATCTGAACGAGATAGAACGGAAAACCTGTTTGAAAAGTCTATGATATCCATGCACCTTATCTCGAGTTGGAAAGTGACTTCCATTTTGTGTGAAAATTCATCCACCAGTGATATGGTCAGGTCTTCCCTCACGATATGCATTCGCAAAGTTAGTGTCATCCTTTGCTGCTTCTTGCCAGACACTCAATTCAACATACACGCAAACATCAAGAAGTTTAATTCGTACGACTGCTGTGGATTGACTCACCAAAAGTTTCTTTTACATGTCTATAAGGTCACTGCCGTCCCCCTCAATCTTGTTTCCCAACAGTTTTCTTTTCCGACCTCTATACCTTACTTTACTTCAGTAACGTTACATCACTTCTTTACTTTCCCAATGCTATCGCAATTCGTTATACTGAACTACACTCCAAAGTCTCGCTCTTATTAATACCTTTACAAAATGGGATCTTCAAAGCCTTACGTACCAACGGGTTTCGCAACAGCACAAAAGACTAAGCGTCGCCCCGATAGTGGCAACACTTGTTGTGTGCGAAAGATCGAGGAGGAAGACGATAACCAGTACCTTGCCCACAGAGTCAGACTCCAGAATCGGAAGAGAAAGATTAGTCACGCAATCCAAAGCATCAAGAATCTCAAGTTACCATTCTCTTCACCTGCAACTATCCATGTGGAACCTAAGAAGCGTAACTTCAACTGGGCAATCGAGAGCTGCCATGCTCCTACAGCTTATCGTCACAAGGCAATGCGAAAGATGTCCCCGTGGATGATCCGTCTTCGATTCTTGGCTCTTGATATTGAAGATCAATTGCAAGAGGAGGGAGGGATCAAGGCATGGCGAAACTTTCCAGTCTCGACATTCATGACTCGAGACTTGGAGAAGCACGACAGGATCTTTTACTGCCGAAAGTTTAACAACTACGGTCGTAGAATTATCTTCTCGGAGGTATCTAGTGACTCAAACTATCTCATCGGCCGCTGGCTTGTCGTCGCCTACGTATGGTGCGATACTAAAGACCGGTTGAAGAACTTCGACTGGATGAGCCACGTCTCAAATGATACTGTATGTGCCTATCGAGCCACGGAAAAACTCGAGCTTGGGTTACCATCACCACTCTGGCACATGTTTCATGAGGTTGAACTATCTTCGAGCGGTTCAATGCACGAGATTGGCTGGTGTGACCAATATAATGGCGATAGAACGGAGAGAATGAGTCGCATCGTTGATCAAGGGTTGGAGTCTTTACTCACGATAAGAACCACGACGCCTCAAACGCTTCAACCGCCTGAGAGACGACAGAGACGAAAGAGAGGAGTTCGTAGCCAGGTCATCTCGACTATTGGGGAGCTTAGGAGAATCCAGAATGAGCTTACAATGGCTCGGATCGCAACTTCTTCTACTCTACTTTGAATGGATGTATGTGTGAGTGGGGCTCACGGCACCGTTATGATTCACTCGTCACGAAGATCTATTCAAACGATCAACTTGTATTTATAAAGGACTAAAGGAGAAAATTATCTATGTCTAAAATATCTAGATAGCCTCCGTTGAAGAAAAAGTCCATGTTATCGAGCGATTCCATCCCTGGCGCAGGTAGGTTGACCGTGCCACCGTCACCTCCTACTTGGCCACTATTCATAGAGTTTTGGTTTGCCTTATTCATGTCTCTATTTTGAGAAGGACTAGTGTCACTTCCAAGCTGTGTCTCGTGGCTCACAGGCACTGTCGCGTTGAGAGTATGAGTGTCCACACTTAGTCTCTCCCAAGCCCTTTCGACACTGAACCGGACAGCTATAGAATATACGTTTGAGTCTTTGCAGCGACGCTTTACTTCATGCAACGCAGCAGAAAGCTCGCCACGAGGTATCGAGTCAGGTAACTCCTCGTACTGGCAGAGGATAAGCATGGAATAGGCAACGCAGAGGGAGTGGAATTCAGGCAAGTCTCCAGAGCTCGAACTTGGAATCGCTACAAAGGCCACAGTGACCCGGAAGCTGAGCTCGTATACGCGATCTTGCAGAGACTTGGTCGACAAGTCTTTCGGGTGTGTTGCAGATCCATGGGATGTTTGCGGAGAGACAGATGAAGCACTGTTCAAGACATGGGCTTCAACCTGGTCGAGGGATCGCTTAGCCAAGATCATGTTTGCAATCCAGTAGCTGAGATTCAACATCAGACCCGTAGGTAATTCTGACAGTCATTAGCATCTGAGACATCTCGTTGGTTACAGTATTCGCCAGAGCCGCTTACCAAGTAGATAACCCCATTTCTGCTTCCAGCTCGTGAATTTCTCGCAACTCCCGTCGCTCGCAAAGTTGGGCTTTCCGCAAAGATCTTGCTGAAGTGAGCAGTACAGAGAAACTTCGGCAAATAGCATCGCATCGCGCATTGTGGTCTGTTCAAAGTTAAGTAGGTTCCGACAGTGACCGAGATATGAGCCGGGCAATATCGATGGTCTTCCTGTAGTAGCTGACCAGCTATTCATTGATGAGCATCGTTAGAATTGATCTTGCGAGCACCATCATGGGTTCTACGTACTGCAGGTGTACTAAGCATACGTTGGCCCAGAGTCTCATCGACCGGAGATCTAACATTGTCGAGGTGCCAGCATTACTTCGCTGGAGTATATCCGCGAACTGAATAGATAAAATGGCTTGCTGAACGCAATGACCGCTCAACAGCCAACTATCGACATATTCGGCCTCGCACTGAACCATCACTTAGCTGCATAGATACTAAGATGGGTGCAGACTGCATAGAATCAAGATGACTTACCGATGGCGACCCTGCAAAGAGCGATGTGATGAGAACACCAGTGATTTCCTCCAGGTGCAAGGGACTTCCTAGCATCACTTGACCAAGCATGTTTCTTACATGCTCGTACACTTGTCTATGCTTTAGTGCATCTGGTTGACTTGTATGGGTGTATCTCATTTCATGTGCGCAGCACACAGCGTGTAAAAACGGCGAGGTATGGAGCAAAGTCCCTCTTGTCACCAGATCGCTTTCGCTGCTGATCAAAAGGACATGTCGACGTCGGTGAATGAATCTATTGGAGGTGAGTTTTCAAGAAGCCAGAGTACAGCGGGTGTCTGCTTTCTTACGATTTGATCAGAGTGTTGGCAGTTGAAGCGCTCAACATGCCCGTGGACACAACGTCTTCCTTGGTGTAGAAGGTTCTTCTGAAGTTCCCGGTCACCTGGCATGCGACTCTCCGTATCACCTCTGCAGGTGCAGCATGAACGTGCTGATCAGCTGGTTCAATTTCATCTACCAATACACGATCATTAATTGACGTTTCAGGAGAAATACTCTGTTGCTCTCCATATCGTTGAATTGATTCTCTTTGAGGCTGGAGTCGTGCCAGTTGAGCTCTCATATCTTGCATAGAGCTTTCAAGATGCAGAACCTTTTGATGCAGACTATTGCAAGGTTAGAACTTTTGTTGAGAAGAAAAAAAACCAGAGTTTTTACCTTTTGACGAGATCTTGCTGTGGATTTGTCTCTTGTGTTCCATATGACTGATCAAGACTATCGCTTTTCAAGCAAGGAATACTGTGTCGCAAATCAGTTAACACAGCAATCTACAGAATTTAAAAACAAACCGTAAGTTTCGACATCTCGAACAAGTGTCGGAGCCATATTCGAGCTCACATCTACACTTAAGTCGTCGACAAGCGTCGCAAGAAAGTATCCGACGGCGTCGTTTCTTGGAGGGCTCACTTTCGTTCGGTGTCGCTGGTATTGGAGCTTGGATTCCAACAACACCTCTTTCGGTGTCATTGTCATGCGTTCTTTTGCCAGTCATTATTGAAGGTTGATTTGTATGAGAGAACACTAGGTCAAGGGCGTGTGAAAACCCCGCAGACCGCCGGAGACCGCCGGCTAACGTAAGCACAATACCTCAACCGAGGAACTTTTTGTTTAAGTCGTAAAATATCAAATTCATCAAGGAGGACCAGTAACAGGAACCGACTCTAATGTCTAGGGATTCTCATATCTTGGATATTAGTACCAACTCACTTATAAAATCGTTCTATGATTACTTTTGATCCAGCAGGGTCTTGCCTAGAGCCTTCTTTCACTGGAAGTCCATTTCTTAAATTGCTTCTTTGAATTATCGAGTGAAAGTATCCAATAAAGGAAGAATGCAATTTAAACAGGTATTATATTTACTGCGAAGCAACCTGCTTCACAAAATCATTCTCAATGCACAACAAGAGCGGAATGAAACTCCCAGAAATTCCCTACCCTACTGAGGATGAAGAAGGCATCACCATCTTCATTAATAGAGTAGACAATTTCACTTTGATAGTCAAACTCTAATGTCCCAGTATCCCAATCCTTGAGTCCCATCGCATCGGTATTCACGCTACACTCTGCCTGGGCTCCGACTTTTCAAAACATCAAGACCAACTTCGACAGATGTTCCTATATCTAGCACACATCTCCTGACATCTGCGATCCTCTAACCACCTTTGGGATAGAGAATAGGTCAGATGTGGTACACAGATACAAAACCCGAAGGCTCTCCATAGCTCTCAATTTCGTACCGATTGCGCATCATGCCAAATTCAGTGCCGTCACCGATATTTCCAGATGATTGGCAAAAGAAACCATCACCTGCGTCTCAGTCCTTCGCGTAAATGGTCAGAAGAACAAAAGCCCCTACCTCGATCACGAGGTAGTATCGTGTTGAAAACAGCGGACTACGCAATATTTGTGGTCTCTTTAATTATAATCATTTCTCTTATACGGTTGCTTTTGGATCATTCGTCGCTCATTTCGGAAATTATAGCCGATAAGTCAAAAAGAGTAAAACTAATGAGTACCTTATTTTTCCCCGTCCCGGCCCAATGCACCGGGCCAAAGAATACGGGGAACAAAGTGGGTATTAAAATTTAAAAAATTAAATTCTAGATCAACTAACCTGCATTAGAAGAAGCTAGAGCGGTAACATTTTACGTAGTAGAATGGTATGATCTAACGTTAGGCGTTTCCAAAGGACTTCTCGGGTTCCGCAGCCGATTCCGGGCACTAGCACGCCAGTGCCGACTTCGAGCTTCCATTTCTTAGCCATGTAGTAGGGATAATGTCGTGCTTCCGAACTCCTCCGGATTCTTGGGGGTTCTCATGTGTCACGAAATTAACATTGACCTTGTCGGTTCACGATCGGCTAGGACAGACGCTTGCAGGAGATTCAGAACACAATATCATATTCATGATAAGAACAGATAGAGATAAGTACAGCTTAAATGATCTAGGAAAAGCCATTTCTCAGATCTTCATCGCAAATGCAATATTCACGTTTAATCAACATTATCTTGATCCTTTACTCGCAGAACTAGAATGCGGCTCGTTGCCACAACCCTTGCCTAGACCACAATTCACCCTAGGCCCAACCTTACATGCATCCCTGCTAACACGCCCAACAATCTACCAATACTATCTTACGGGTTCGTTACTTCTCTTATTCTATATGCTCTAGGCTTGATTTTTCTACTAAGTCTACCCCATGAATTCCTGGGACTCCAGTAATTGGCCTAGCCTTTCCGAAGGCAGGCGGAATGCCGGTAAAGGTCCTGAAGTCTAGAGTTTGCGCATATATTCTGTCCCACCGCATTTAGAGGGTGTTTCCTTTTCTTGTTTGTTATTTTTGCTAGAGCTGACCAATCCAGATATTTCACCTCACAGCCAAGTTATCGGGTCATAATAGCTAAACCATCTCGCTACATAGCTAAGCCCTTTCATTCCCACCTGCAACCAACACCGTTCCGCTCGCAACCATGACCACCCACTCGGTATTATCTACCAAGAACGATGAGAGAGTCCGCATCTCTGAGACATACTACAGGCCGCTGGGAGACAGAATAGGCAATCCGGTAAGGAATACGCTGGCACAAGCATTTGTTACAAATAGCTCACTAAAATTGTGCAGGCTCCTCTTGCCATGGGAGGCTTTGCCACCACTCTTCTCTCAGTTTCACTGGCTATGATGGGCTTCCGAGGCGTCTCACTTCAAACACAGTTTATTGGAGACTTGTGCTTCGTGGCTTGCATTGGGCTGCTCATCTCCGCCCAGTGGTCTATGATCAAGGGAGACACGTTCAGTTACACCGTTCTGACTGCGTTTGGTATGTGGACAGCTGCCGACACATGATACGAAGACAAGCGGGGATAGAATTGGCTAACGTAATCTAAGCTCTCTTCTACGGCGGTTACGGTGCGACACTTCTGCCGTCATGGGGTATCATCGACGCGTACGGTGGCAGTCTTTCTCCAGAATACAACAACGCCCTGGGGTTCTTCGTTCTGATATGGGCCGTATTCAACCTGTTCTTCCTTATTGCTTCTATCCAAATGTACGTGCGACCCGATCAAACTGATATGTCCCCTTGCTGATCCAAGCATAGCAATCTTGCCTACATCTGCATTTTCATCTGCATCGAGCTCTGCCTCATCTTCGACGCCTCTTCCTACTTTGCCCTTGCGGATGGCCACGCTGCGCAAAGCACGGCCTTGATGAAGGCTGCTGGAGTTTTCGGCTTCATTGCTGGCCTGCTCGGGTTTTATACCGTCGCTTACTACATTTGCCAAGAGGTGTTGCCATTTCCTGTTCCTATGGGTGACACATCTGCCTGGTTCCAAGCTCGACGAGAACGCAAGAAGCTTGATGCCTCAAGCGCTTGAACGATTTATAACTATGACCACTTCGAAGGAGTTCAGTTAGCGACAATGAGGTATGCTGCATTAAGGTAATAAATATAGAATCTATAGATACAGAAAAGTGTTTTTAAATTAGATGCGATGTTACAACGCGTACTAAAAGCAACTTCGAGTTACTCATGATCGCCGTGAACTGAGCCTAGCCAAGACTATCATGAGTCCTTCAGAACTCAGGTTTCCAGGTATAGTAGGGAAATCTAGCTAAACTTAACGCACTACTTGTGTGAGATCCCTTTTGCATCATCACTGCTCTGAAAGGACCTTTCTGTGTCGAAGTGCAGTAGAAAGGAAATGGATCATTCCTGCTTGGATTAAATACATAGAGAGGCATGCACTTATATTCGACAGTCTATGTTTTCCTCGTATTTTCTTGTCAGTTACTTCATATTTTATCGTGTGTCTTCTTCAACTGTATAAAGACTATCATCTCATAGTGAGGTTTTGGACTACAGTGGAATGCACCACACACATACTCATTAGAAATAGCCATCAAAACACCAAGATAACAGTATAAAGTGTATAAGAGATTTGTACTATCTTTTCAACTCAAGGCTAAATCTTGCTTCACGACTTAACTTATTTGCCAAACTTGGCAGCAACGGCGTCATACTCCTTCTTTGTAAGCGGAGTCACAGAACCATGCTTCAGACCCCTGGGGAAGCTAGGAAGGTTTGACCTCTCCCACTTTGGTGAAAGAATATTGGAAGTCTGGAAGGGCACGTATTGGGTGTAATCGTCAAGTAGAAGGTGGTACAGTCCAGGAGTGCGAAGATCAGCAAAGGAGGCCGGACCCTCGAGTGGTGTCTCAGGCCGGACGTATCCAGGGATGCGAGTCCATGTTCCAAAGAGACCATTCGTTGTAGTCTCCTGATAGACTTGGTTCACGGTCTCATTCTTGAGGAAACGAACGAAATGACCCGGCTTGCCCAAGTACTGGAATTCTTGGTCGATGAGAGGCGTGTTCTTGAGCGCGTGGTAGTCCTTAGGGGCGCTGAACTTTACAAAGTCTTTGGTAGTGGCATATCGAATCCTGTCGAGATTGGCGACACCAGTGTGCTCAGTATCAGAAGCAGCGTAGTGACGCGATGCCCAGAAGACGTAGTATTGCTTGGTAGCATCGTCCCAGACCGCAGAGGGAGCCCAGGTCATTCCGGCAGTAGCGGACTCAACGCTGTTCAGGTATTAGTGAGATCTAAAGCATATACATAGTTTCTAATATCTTACATTCTGAGTGAGGGCTTAGACCAGTTCACAAGATCCTTTGAAGACCAGATAACGAGGCCTCGGCTTCCCTTTCGAGTGGCCACGTCCCAGTTAAAGCCTGCAGCATTGATGTCCAAGTCTATCGTACGAATGTATCAGTGATGTGATCATTGGCGACGGGGCGCTGACGGCTTACCAGTCGCAATGATGAAGTACTCGGAGCGAGCACTGTTGGTCGTGAGAAAGATATCTCTCACACCCTTAGTGCCAACGTTGGAAGTGAGGACAGGCTTGCCGGCGTTCAAGAACTTGAAGCTCGATGCTGAGTTGTCGTTGGACAAATGCCATTGGACTTGAGGAGTCGGGTCACTGAAGGTTGAGATGAGGTATCCCACATATTCGGAATTTTGGCGAGGGCTCAACTCGTTGGCAGGATGAGCGTCGACGAGAGAAGCCGAGAGGGCGGCAGCCAAGAGTGTTGAGACACGCATGTCGTATCTTTCCAAGTCCGGTTATGATAGAGATTGATAAGACTGGGAGTCCAGTATATGTAAGTATTTGAAGTCGGAATACCTCTATTTAAGTAGCCTACCGTCCCTCAGTAATGATACACCGATGCCACCTGTTTGCATCATCAGTTAACAAGCGGCCGAGGTGCCCGATTAGGATATTTCCACAGCCTCCGGCATCTTGAAAGGTCAGCCGACAGCCCCTGCACAAGTTTAAATCACGGAGACTGACAAAATACGGGCACTCCAGACTCTAATCAGATACTATCGAGAGTCAAGCTCATGTAATTCCCCCGCAAGTGCGGAGGCTAGCCGGCATCTCCCCATGTTTTCAATCTGGGGATCCATGCAAACCATGTTCTTTACTCAAAATTCCCCTTCAATGAGAGGGCAGGATTTAGTGTTTCAAGTGCCTAGGCTCAGGTACCCATGTTATTACTGAAGCGCTCCAGTAAACAGGCGGCGCATAACTGAAGGAGGGGTTGAGTACATCACATTCAATGATCTCAGTATCGTATGCAGAAGCTTTGTAAATCCAGGAAAGTTCGACAATAGTGACGAACTAGGCAAGTTTTAAATTGCTCTATTAGCGCTCAAGTCGGACTGGAGTATCAGTATTGTCATGTGTGACTGGGAGCAATTGATGATCCACCAATGCTTAACTCTGCGTCGAGTTTCATGCCAGCGTCAATGACACAAGTCAGCTCAACTGTGAACCAGATGGGGCGAAGACCCATGGTCCGTTGTAGCATAATTTAATTCGATCGTGCTTGGGAACTGGAAGCAAAGTGTATTTCTCGGTTAATAACAGTTCCAGAGGTTAAAGACTCAAAAGGGACCAATAGCGGGCTATCAGAGCAGGTTAACACGAACATATACGCGAATGAGTACATAGCTCCTTGATGCTTGATCTCTTGAGAAACACATCTTAATTGGATGAGCAACAGGCTTGCCTTAGGTGTCTCCGGACGAAAAGGTTCAGTGGGCATTGTCCAATAATTGTCAAGGCGCAACACGCACGTCTACTACTCACCATTAGTGGCAGCGAATTGCGCGATCAGGTCAAGGCTTAATAATCGGTTGTCGGAGAAAAGCTACAAGACAAATTTTCCCTAACAACACATCAAGACAAAAATCTTACATTCATCAATAATTGCGGAATATTCGGAACTCCTCATGAAGTGTTTCTTGCCTTGTAATCGTCTCTTCCAATATCGTCGGCGGCATCGTCGAACGGGACTCGGTATGGCGAATACAGTGCATTACAGTGCTCCCCGCACACGTTTCCATTCTGGGACAAAGCGTGGATTGCGTGCTCGATGGCGACGAGAGACCAAGAAGACGACGACGAGCAGTCAGTCGGTTTTCCTCCTTCATCCTCATTATTCACTCTTTGCACGTATTCGCATAGAATGCGGGTCTCGTTTGGATCAAAACGGTTCTTTCTATGCTAGTATTGAGGTACCTGCTTTACAAAGACCGACCTCCTTCATTCTCCTGCCTTTCAATCTTTCCTTGACAGTCTAGGTGGCCTATCGGCAAACAGAAATTCGAACCAAAGGAGCGCTTTCTCAATGCTTGCTTTACTGCAACGCTAATCACACGAAAGTCATTTCTCATCCAGGCTTCGGCTGTTGAAGCCATGCTTGTGATAACTACTCTTTGAGCCGTCGCCCGTATGCCGAGTAGTAGTGACAGCCCGGCACGTGGCTCTTTCGTCCTGTCCTCTCATCGAAGATATGGCATCCTTTCTTGGCTACGTTGGGGGGAGTGTACACTGCAAAGTTGCAGGTCAGTTACTGCGACAAGTGTCGTGGGTTGAGGGGTTGCCTACAGTGCAATGAGACAGCAAAGTCGCTGCCGCGGTTCGATACGCGGTGCAGCCCTAGCTCGTCTGCCATATAGGCCACAGTGTTTTCTTTATATGTCCTTTCAGCGATGACCTTCATCGGTCCCTCTTCTTCGTTCTCTTCCGGAAATGCGTATCGAGTCTCGGTCAGATCACCCTTCAAGATCTTCATAAGGCAGTGGGCGTTGCCGTGGTCGTGAATAGGAGACCCCTTTCCAGGAGACCATACAAGGACAAGCTATGCAAGGCATCAGTCACTGTTAGGATGTGTCAAGGTTGACTCAGAAGATCTCACCAGGTTACTCTTGCCATTGCCTTCGTCGACGAGGTTGCGGGTATACCCCCTGCTACGGTCACCAAAGGCATACTGGGACCATAGGTTATCAGATCCATCATAGCCTTGCATCAGGTGTTGGAGGAAGTCGACGTCAACATCATCGGACGTCAATCCCGACGATGGACCAAGGGCATCCTTGAGTCGCACCACGAGCTCTTCGAATCGATTCTGCTGACACGGGCCAACATTGTGCATCATGTTGGGGCCGACGCCCAGGGCAGCAGGGTTGGAGTAGATGCCTATGGCCATTGTTGTTTCGGTATTGAAGTTGTTGCTGGATACTGATGATATCGATGCTCTATAACTTGGACTTGTTCTAATGTTTAGGGGTATCTGAGAAGAAGAGGACAGCACAACTCCCTGGGAATATCGGGCGGGGGTTAGCGATAAGTGTGGCCGTCCCATTCTTGATTGCTGTCGGTCAGATCCGGTTCTGGCAGCCCGGCCCATAGTATCACCGACATCTCGCTGTGGGTCATGGATTGTTACCGACATCATATCTTGGGCGGCACAGACGGGCTGAGTCGGCGAGCAGGACTGGTCCTGTGAGCTGATTTGAAGATGCTGGTTGGATGCAACGACGCTAATGTCCCCCCGAGACTCGATCAAAGTATCCTGCGGTATACGAGTTAGGCGCTACCTTTTTGGTACAACAATCAGACCAGTTCCTACGACAGTTCCGAAGATACGGCAGAGACAACTCTTACAAATGGGGCGAATTTGGGATTATAAGGGTATTTTTCGATCTACAAGCAATTGTTTACAGGTAAAGGTTGACATTTTTAATTCACCAAAGCTGCTCAACTATGGCGAAATACCCACTATCCACCGCCTATGTCAGAGAGGACCAGGGGGTTGTGGATCCATTATTCTAGTGGACTAGCCAGTTCGGATCTCGGTGCTGAACCCTCCCAACACCCGTGGTGCCATGGCCGCCATGGCTTGGTAAACATTGAAAAGACTTTTCTTCTCAATCTATTCTTATCTTAAAATTACTTGGTCTGGAAATTAACATCGGATTCATCGCGACAAGTGAACCAAATTCTCACTCTATCGGAAAGTTTCTCTATTGTATTGCCACTTGCGGCCTCAAAAGCCACCATCCATTTGTTTTGGACCCCTAACGTAAAAAAGTCTCTAAAAACTCGTTAGCCTCCGGTCGTCACATCGATCAGCAGCTCACGTCACATCTGGCCCTAAACCGACGAGTGAGCAGGCGGTGCGACCATCTAAACTCGACATGTCTGATTGTGACACTTCAACTTCGAACGATGCTGGTCAACCGGTATGCAACGGCTCTACGCCGAGGCCATGCGAGTTGAGTCTGCAGTGTAAAGAGAATATTGGTTGGAGAAGAGTCGTACGCAACTTTACGCCGTCGTAAGTTGTTGTCTCTAGTTGATTACCAGTTTCAACACTAACATGATCAATAAAGATGGTTCGCAGTCAACATGGGAACGGGCATTATCTCCATTCTCCTACATAACCTTCCTTACAATGCACAATGGCTACAGTACATCTCATATGTTTTCTTTGGCCTTAATGCACTTCTCTTCACAATCTTCCTCGGCATATCCATTGCCCGGTATGCGTTGTACCCTGAGATTTGGGCTGCCATGGTATCACACCCAGGCCAGTCCTTGTTTCTCGGCTGTTTCCCAATGGGTTTCGCGAGTAAGTGGCGTAGAATCACTACCACTGGACGAGTGCTGATTTCTAGATAGCCATCATTAATATGATGGTGTTCTGCTGTAAGCAATGGGGAGACTGGGTCATCTATCTGGCCTGGGCATTCTGGTGGATTGACGTCTGGCTCTCGATTGCCACTTGCATCAGTATGCCCTTTATTGTCATGCACCGCCATCGCCCTGGCCTGGAGAACATCACCGCGGCTCTTTTGCTCCCCATTGTCCCAGCTGTTGTCGCCGCGGCTACGGGAGGAATCGTTGCAGAAGTTCTTCCCAATCACCACCATGCGCTGACCACCGTCATCACTTCTTACATCCTCTGGGGTATTGGCGAGTCGTTCTCGGCTTGTGTGCTGGCGCTGTACTTCCATCGACTAACGATTCACTCGATCCCGCCAAAGGAGGTTATTGTTTCTGTCTTTCTGCCCATCGGACCCCTGGGACAAGGTGGGTATGGTATCCAGCAGCTTGGCAAGGTAGCCATGCACTTGATCCCGGAAAGCAGTGCTTTTGGCGAAGTTGCTGTGCGAGCTGGCGAGACACTGTATGTCTTGGGCGTCTTCTTAGCTCTCGTCATGTTTGGTTTCGCTCTCATTTGGCTATCCTTTGCTCTTATCAGCATTGCTACGATGCTGAATCTTAAATTCTTTAACATGGGCTGGTGGGGGTTTACCTTCCCCTTAGGCGTACTGGCGACATGCACAAATGCATTGGCCGAGAATCTTAATAGTGACTTTTTCAAGGTTTTCACAACGGTATGAGAACCTGTCATTTCTTAAGCGCCAGGTGCTAACTCTATGAAAGATCATCTCGCTCGCAGTCGTATTGCTGTGGATAGCTGTTGCATCTAAAACTGTCCAGCTTGCTATTACGGGCGAAATGTTCTATGCACCCTGCTTGAAGGATCTTCGAGAAAAATCTCAGGCAGCAGGATCAGACAGAAGGGTCTAACGTCAAGTGGCTGTTGTCTGGCCTGCATCTAACGATTTACATACTTTCTGTATTATCTCATCCGGCATCTGTAAGCAGCGTACGGTATTTCAACATTGAGATTGGTTCAAGGGTTCGGCGTCTTTCACGGCAGTGTAATTTTTTCCCTTTTCTTTCTTTTTTTCTTTCTACAAATACCTAGATATAGCTAGCTGGCCACTTATATCATGGAAAATTAATCGTTTACTGCTAATCATCATTTTTTCTTGTTCATGACACCTTAAGCCGTGCTCTTCATGTCCCCGTCTGCTAATTCTCGCTGTGTAAGCCGTTATCAAATCGCTGCCCCTCCATTGGCGATGCGCAATGACGATAGCGCAAGGTTCCACTAAAATTCTCGATTGCAAAGGGCGGGGCAAAATGCTTTTTCCCCAGACAGCCACAGCCCAATTCATCAATTGTGTGTGATTGTGTGATTGTTCTCACTAAATCGTTCCCGATCACAAATACTCAGTGATAGTCTGGCCAGGCAGATTGTCACGATGGATTGGGCAAATTACTCGTCGCCTTCGCGCCTCGACTCCTTCGTCGATGGTAAGCCTACTCGCTATCCCACCATCGCAAAACGTGCTGCTGACTCTTGTAGAACTGGTTGATGTCTGGCACATCCACCGAACGCCCATTCTCTTCACCATCTTCGTTATCCTTGTCGCTGTTCGAATCTACTTCCATCTCAACGGTCAAAAGACAGAACTGGTCGCGTTCAGGAAAGTCTATGAAGAGCCCGTCAAGCCGAAGGTTGTAGTCGAAGAAAAGACCCCCGCCGTTGAGACGATTGAGGAGAAAAAGAATGTCAAATCCCAGGGACCTCGAAGAATCAAGGGTGGTCTAGCGAGGAAGCCATCAAAGAACAAGGAGGAAGGGAAGGACCTTACTCGACCCATCGTGCCTCTGGTCTTCTTCTCGTCTATCACGACGAAGACGGCCAAGATTGCGCAGGCTTACACTGAGGATCTGGGAGGAAAGCTGGAAGAGTTGTCCAAGCTTTCTGGGCGCCAATTCCTGAAGCCCGAACTTCGGGACCTCACCGAGATCGACTTTGATGATTACTTCCTCACTCCCTACAAGGGCCATGGTGATGCCGACCTCTTCTACCTCTTCCTCATTCCCAGCTACAACATCGATACCATCAATGATACATTCCTCGAGCATCTCCAAGAGACGCACCATGACTTCCGAATTGACACTGCGCCTCTGTCGAAGCTACTGGGTTACTCTGTATTCGGCTTTGGCGACAAGGAGAACTGGCCTACGGAGGAAGATGGTTTCTGTTTTCAGGCCAAGGAAGTCGACAAGTGGATGGCTAAACTTACTGGTCGAAAGAGAGCATATCCTGTTGGAATGGGCGATATGAAGAGCGATCATGAAGATCGTCTTCAAGAATGGACCAAGGGTGTTGAAGAAGTCATTGAGCATGTTGCTCGCACCGGTAACCTGGGAGAAGGACTTCCCGGTAGTGGAGCGGCAGAAGAGAGTGATGTCGAAGATATCGCTGAAGATGAAGACGATGGTGAAGTTGTCTTTGAGGACGATGATGCCAAGAAACAGACAAAGGGCGGAAGGGATTTGGACGATGTCGAGGATCTTGGACGCATGATTCGAAAAGACGACGGCTCAACCATTCAGAAAGCTCCGCTCGCTGTTGACTTCACCACTTACAGTTCGTCTACAAAGAAGGTTCCCCAGGGACCTAAGGAAATGGTTGCCAAGGAATCTCCCACTTACGCGGCCCTCACAAAGCAAGGTTATGCCATTGTGGGATCTCACTCCGGAGTCAAGACCTGCCGATGGACAAAATCAGCCCTCCGTGGTCGAGGATCCTGCTACAAGTTCTCTTTCTACGGTATCAACTCTCACCAATGTATGGAAACCACCCCCTCTCTCTCTTGCTCGAACAAGTGCGTCTTCTGCTGGCGTCACGGCACAAATCCCGTTGGAACAACATGGCGATGGGTCGTCGATCCTCCTGAGTTGATCTTCGACGGCGTCAAGACAAACCATTACAAGAAGATTAAGATGCTGCGCGGCATGCCCGGTGTGCGAGCTGAGCGATTTGCCGAGGCTATGCAGATCAGACACTGCGCCTTGTCACTCGTCGGAGAGCCCATCTTTTACCCTTATATCAATGAGTTTCTGAGCATGCTGCACGCGGAACGCATCTCCTCGTTCCTCGTCTGCAATGCTCAGCATCCTGACCAACTGGCTGCTCTCAAGGCCGTGACTCAACTTTACGTGTCTATCGATGCGGCTGATAAGGAGTCGCTACGAAGGATCGACAGACCACTTCACCGGGACTTCTGGGAGCGGTTCCAGCGTTGTCTTGACATCCTCCGCGAGAAGCGCTTCCGCCACCGAACTGTCTTCCGATTAACACTCGTCAAGGGATTCAATGTCGAGGAAGAAGCTGAGGGATATGCTCGACTCGTGGAGAAGGGCCTACCATGCTTCGTCGAGGTCAAGGGTGTCACATACTGTGGCACATCAACATCATCCAACGCCGGATTGAGCATGTCCAACGTTCCCTTCTACTGGGAGGTCTGTGACTTTGTCAAGGCGCTTGAGAAGAGGTTGAAAGAAAAGGGTCTCAAGTACGGCATCGCCGCTGAGCACGCCCACAGCTGCTGCATCCTCTTAGCTAGCGAGAGGTTCTATGTCGACGGCAAGTGGCACACTTTGATCGACTATAAGAAGTTCTTTGATCTGCTCGAGGAACGCGGCCCTGACGGAGAGTGGACGCCTGAGGATTATATGGGCGAGGCGACTCCAGAATGGGCAACCTGGGGCAATGGAGGGTTTGACCCAAGTCAGACTAGGGTAGACAGAAAGGGACGTAAGATTGAGGCGTCGTAGATTGAAAGTGTCGCGATATTATCCACAATCCAACCCAAAAGTCACGTGCACGTGAGGTTCATCAATTGAAAATGAGATAAATACCTAGGTAGTCCAGCCACCGCATCCATACTCAGCCACGGCAGCCTAGCGAAATACCTAGGTACATAGTACATCAACACAATTAAGACCACCGTCATCGAGGCCTTGAATACATTCGGGCTCGGATTACGTGTCCGAGCTTGCTACTAGGGGCGATTAAAGAAGATTAGAAAAAAGTGAGAGGTTAGAATTAAGGTTAAAATACTTGACATTTCACCATATGGGATTAACAATCCGGAAATGTGGGAATATCACGATTCTAAAAGAAAGGATTATAAATTCATGATGTATTGCCGAAACGCTGCCAGCAATTTTTGTTCCTAAACCTATTCGTTTCAACGTACATTTGTTTACACAAAGCTCTATGGAAGCTGGAAGAGCGGAAATATGGTACATTGAAGGCCGTCAGGTCTCCATTTAGACATTTCTTTTTGAAAGCTTGAAGTGACTCAAGCTTTTCATGGTACAGATTTCGGGGGGAAGGGTGTTATTTCAAGATTATTTCCAACGTCTGGGTATATGTTTGCCAAGAGCGGAGAGGAAACTCGCACAAGTCATACCCCTCTTCAATCGAGACCAACGTTAGGAATGTCGGAGAGGTTAATGCCAGCTGGGGCCGCGGGGGCGCGGATGTCGAGAGATGAGTCGTATGCGATCATCTCGGCAAGGATGTCTAATATAGGCTGCAGATGTGTTAGATGCCTACTCAAGTCTCCAATTTCCGCAGTTGATCTTACCTTGGGAACCGTGCTGTCATAAATTCGGATCAGGTCGCCAGGAGCAGGGTAGACCTTGAGACCCTTGTAGAAAGCCAGAGCAGACTCGAGAATCTTAGAAGCTGTGAAAAAAAGTCAGCAGGCTGTAAGTAATTACTGAACAAAGGACATTCGTACGATCTTGGCTAAGCATCTCTCCAGCCATAACCTGCTCGTTGAAGAAAGCTTCCCGCTCCTCAACACCAGTGGGGAAACCCTCCTCCTTGGCCTCCTCAACCCTGACACGGATGCTCTGACGTT
This sequence comes from Fusarium continuum, assembly GCA_013184455.1. Taxonomy (NCBI): domain Eukaryota; kingdom Fungi; phylum Ascomycota; class Sordariomycetes; order Hypocreales; family Nectriaceae; genus Fusarium; species Fusarium continuum. The sequence continues at coordinate 9,318 of JABCKB010000179.1, read as the reverse complement.
GTTGCTGAGTAGAGGCCTCAGCCTCCTCCTTCTCCACGCGGGCCTGCTTGCGCTCATTCCTCCTCAAGTTTCGGCGGAACTCTGCCTGGTTTCGACGCTGGTAGTCGAAGTAGGCGGCGTAACCTATCAAGTGGGTGTCCGCGTTAGCCAGTGTGTACCGCATCTTTGTCGATTCGTGACTCGATCGGAGCTGCATTGCACGACGCAATTTCATGATTGCAGGATAGAACGTATGGCGAAGTCTTACCGACAAGGGCGGCGGCGGCGGTAGCGACGGATGCCGTCACCAGAGTTGAGGTCTGAACCATGATGGCGAGTTTGACGATGATGTAGATGAGGAGACTCACGCTTGGAGCGCAAAAGACAGAAGACCGAAAATATCCCACCGTACTACAGCAATGGGCAAATTCGGGGCTCGAGATGTTGTTTGGCGATGTCGGAGACCAAGAGACGGAGCAGATTACGTCGTCAATGCTCGTAGATGGGTTTATTTTCTGATCGAGCGTCGGGAGCGGCAAGCTTTCAGACGTCCGAGTCGCGATTAGGAAACCAATTTTTTAGCAATGATCCGGAGCACATGATGGCGCTAAGCCTATTTGGGCTGAAGTGGGAGCTTTCCTGGAAGCTTGAAGCTGGCCAGGGTAGAGGAATACTTGAAGATGTCAGTGTATTATGGTGAGCCAATTGAGGTATAAATTGGGTAACGCTTCTAAAACTGACTGCTGTTTATTACAAATTGATCACCTTCCTTTCTTCAAAACTCATGGGAACCCCTATTGACAATGAAACAACTGTCCCATTCACTGTCTGTACAAGTAATTCGGTTCTGTCGTCTGTGTCGACTGCCAACGTATACGCGGCTGGGAGGCTGGGTACGTACCCCCACCTCCTGACGCAAACGCCCATTCCAGTGGCTGCTTCACTGCAGAGACCCGACGATTACACGTACCTCTTCCATGGAACAGAGCTCGGCTGGCGCCTAAAGCCAGACAAGCCTTTGGTTTTTATTCGAGACCTCATTCACGTTATTGGTTAAGTTTGATAGTTCACATTCGGCATCATCTCCTACTGCACAACTCGAGCCTCACGTGTCGCCTCATCCCACATTGTCACCTAGCTTCAGCAATCGCTCAATATGGAGGATCGCAATAAGATATCCCTCCGCAGCGGCAAGAGAAAGAAGAGGCCTACTATCAGCGCGCCTCGCCAGATCTCAGGTCCTATTGCTCAGGATGAATCAAACAGACCACCCCTTCCTGGCGAACCTAGCCAAGCTCGACCTCGCCCGCGTCCTCCCCCGATGGCTGGTGGAAAGGTGAGTCTGGTCTAAGAAGCCATATGCGATCTCGCCATGCTCACATCGTCACATAGACCTCGGATCTGGTAAAGCGACGATACTCGACACGATTTAACAATCCACCCTCCGGTCCCAATGGCGCTGCACCTCCAATGCCACAGATGCCCTCCTCGCTCGGCAACTATGAGCCCAGAGAACACGCTGCCGCCGTCAGAAAGCCTCCCTCGCGAGCGGGACCCGGGGTCGCTCCAGTCGTTGACATTAAGGGTCTACGGGATCCAAAGTTGAAGCCAGATAGATACGTACAGGCCGCCTTGAGCGATGCGACCGAGGATCAGATCCGTGAATTCGAAGATTCACTGCGCAAGGTCAAAACACGTGTGGGAATGGACCTCCAACAAAGCGTTATGCAAAACAGGACACAGTTTATCAAAATCAGCAAGGAGGCGGAGAAGCTCAAGAGCGAAATGAGGAACCTAAAGAACTTCATGTCAGAGCTCAAGGTCAACACAACAGCTATGAGAGCTGCTGCTGCTGCCAAGAACGACGAATCCATGCCTGGAGATCTCGCAAGCGCCCCTGGTATCAGCAGCAGGAGAGATAGGCGCACATCTATTGCCGACAGAAGCGCAATGTGGAACTCGCAAATGCAGGCCTTGTTCAAGGGCGTGGAAGGATCGCAAAAGTTCCTCCCTAATGCGGCGGGGCGACATGTTGTCCAAGACGCTGGACCTTGGATTGAATTGGACAATGCCACATACAAATCACGCCGGGCGATGCAGATTTTCCTGCTCAACGACCATCTCCTCATTGCGTCGCGTAAGAAGCGAAAGGCAGATGCGCCAAGTTCCGACGCACGAGGGCCGATGATGAAGTTAGTTGCGGACCGCTGCTGGCCGTTGTTGGATGTCGAAGTGGTGGACATGTCGAGCACTGGAGAATCGTCGAGTAGTGGACGCAATAAGCTTGCTGATGCCATCATGGTACGAGGTGTTGGTCAGGAATCCTTCATCTATCGGACAGAGAAACCCCAAGACCCCGAGAAGAAGCAGCTGCTCCTCAATGTGCGCAAAGCTATAGAACAGCTTCGCAAGAGCCTTCGATCGGAGATGGAGGCCAATAACAAAGCGCGTGAGACCATCAACTACTTTGCCTCTCGAGATCCCGGTCTTCTTCAGAAGACGGAACTTCTAGCGACGCTGTCAGACATCAAGGATATGCTCATTGAGGTGGATGGCAAGCAGCAGAATCTGCGGTGGGTCGAGAGTGAGATGGATGATCTCGATATCGATATCGCGATGCAGCGATTCGAAGACGCTGTGGTTCGCGTCGAGAAGCTGAAAGCAATCGCTCGCAGCCTGAAGAACCACGCGATTGCTCAGGACTTTATCAACTTCAAGGTGGGTGAGCGGTGTGCAAAACTGGCCGGCATGATTGTTCGTGAGCTTGAAGTGACACACGACAACAACACAAAGACGAGACGCAATGTCAGCTGGTTGACAAGGCTGGGCTTTGAGGACAGTGCCCGAGAATCGTATTTAGCAGCAAGAAGTGGTACAATTCACAAACGAGCCAGGTGAGCATATATGAACGACTTTCATCAGGATTGAATGCTAATTTGATCTCAGACAATGCATCTTCCAGGGAGATTTGCACATGTACATCTGGGAGCTCTCGTTTGTATACTTTATGGTCATCCACAACACAGTGCAGTGCTTTCAGTCCTGCTTTCCACCGCCCGTGATGAGCGTATGCGTCAAATGGGCTAAAGAAGAGGTTGACGCGTTTAATGTCATCCTGGCACGCCAGCTCAGTAGTACGGAGCCTAGAGGACAGGTATGGACGCAGTGCATGGAGAGGGCAAAGGAGCATTCAAAGTTTTTATCTGAAGTCGGGCTAGATTTTGAGAACCTGGTCGGGAAAAACTTGTTGAACTTTGAAACAGTCGAACATGAAGCTTCTGTCGGGCTGGGGTTGACATGAAGATAGGGGAGCTATGAAGCGTCGATGGAGATGAATTGGTGGTGCTGATATTGGGAACATTTTGGTTACCTTGTCAGCATCGATCCATTATGCATTTACACATATGGCAATACCCAGGCTGGAATTGGAGAGTCATTGTAGTGATTATTGATGATATGATTTTCAGTGAGGCGCTGGATTCGACAAATGTGGTACTTGGATGTTGATATAGTTGGGTATGTAAGCCATACCTGTCTTGGGGTAAGCTTTGTGATGCAGCCAAGGTGACTTGTTTACTAAAATGACGAAATAGACGCATTGGTTTGATGCCGGTACTATATCATTAATCTTATGAAACCGTTTAAGGACGTTAAAAACACTGATACATATCAGGAATAAAAATTTGTTTGTTTCATCGAGACAGATTATCTAGATCTAATAATGTATGCTTGATGAGATTACGCCACACGAGGCGCTACCTACCTACCTAAGTAATCTCTTCCAAGGTCAAGGCTGGAAAGTGGAAGGGGTGAACACTGGCGTTGCGCTGGCGCTGCCCCAACTAGGCTCTAGGCTGGGCTGGTCTGGGTTGGCAACCACCAACATCATCCATCCCTCTCTCCTCAATCATCATCCATCACACCTAACAACACCCACCAAAAATTCTTCACCCACGAGCCTCTCGCGCCCTCTTCGTCCTGGGCTTCCCCCCTTATTTTCTCCTTTTCCCGTGATAGAACGATTTAGCGACAGAAGCTGCTGCTGCTGGTGTCGGTAGCTGCTGATTATCTCATTTCCCTTGTTTCCCTCTTCTCCTCCCCTGACGACCGCCGCCTTTGTGCCTCGTGCCCCACCGCTCGCGATTCAGGCGTGACCGCATTCAACGTCAACGTCATTTCAACCTCACACACGCAATCAATACATCTCGAGCCTCGATACCATAACCATATCCCTTCGCCATGGATACCAATATGGAGGATGTTGGGCGAGCGCCCGCTGAAGCTTCGCCCGTGCTCAACTTTGAGCCCACTACTATCCCCACCCTCGACGGATGGATTGAGAGCTTGATGTCCTGCAAGCAGCTGGCCGAAGCTGACGTTCAGAGACTATGCGACAAGGTGAGCAGGCTGTCAATTAAGCGAGACGCGATGGAGTTATTGTTAGATGTGTGACGCACATGCAAGTCGAGTCGCGATCGACATTGTCGAGCGTGCATCATCACTCAATAAGCTCTGTCACATCTCGCGTGATTGGCAATAGATGCTAACCTGCAGCTTAGGCACGAGAAGTTCTACAGGAGGAGTCGAACGTGCAGCCAGTGGTACGTTGATGACATGCGCCGGCGGGTTAGATGCTTCAGCTGATCCTGCCTTGCCAGAAATGCCCCGTAACCGTCTGTGGTGATATCCACGGCCAGTTCCACGACTTGATGGAGCTCTTCAAAATCGGCGGACCTAATCCCGATACCAACTACCTATTCATGGGTGCGCCCCAATTACCTTCCAAGCTTGCATAATCGATACTTACTCCCGATAGGTGACTATGTCGACCGAGGTTACTACTCCGTTGAGACCGTCACCCTTCTCGTCGCCCTGAAGATCCGATACCCTCAGCGAATCACCATCCTCCGAGGAAACCACGAGTCCCGTCAGATCACCCAGGTCTACGGTTTCTACGACGAATGTCTTCGCAAATACGGAAATGCTAATGTCTGGAAGTATTTCACCGACCTCTTTGACTATCTCCCCCTTACTGCCCTGATCGACAACCAGATCTTCTGTCTTCACGGCGGTCTCTCCCCCAGCATTGACACACTGGATAACATCCGAGCTTTGGACCGTATCCAGGAGGTTCCCCACGAGGGTCCCATGTGTGATCTACTCTGGTCAGACCCTGACGACCGATGCGGTTGGGGAATTTCTCCTCGAGGTGCGGGGTACACATTCGGTCAGGATATCTCAGAAGCCTTCAACCACAACAACGGCTTGACCTTGATTGCACGAGCTCATCAACTTGTCATGGAGGGTTACAATTGGTCTCAAGACCGAAACGTGGTTACCATTTTCTCAGGTATGCTAAGACTGAGGAAGCGACAGGTTTTTGGGCAGAATTAACATTATTGAAGCACCCAATTACTGTTACCGGTGCGGTAACCAGGCCGCTATCATGGAGATTGATGAGCACCTGAAGTATACCTTGTAAGTTTGAGGTCAACTTTTATATGTAGCACATAATGCTAACCGCAACCAGCTTGCAATTCGACCCGTGCCCCAGAGCTGGCGAGCCTATGGTATCAAGACGTAAGTCGTGTCGATTAGCAATACAAGCTAGGTCTATCTAACACTTACAATAGGGACTCCTGACTACTTCCTCTAATCTCGTCACGTATACCCATGTCTCACCAATCTCGAGCCATTGAATGTCGGAACGCCATGTTTGAGGCGACTGCGCCAGCCTCGGACACACTGCAGCTCGGTCTCGTACGATTCCACACGAAGAACCACTCGAACGAATCAAAATTCCATGGCGCAGGAAATGTACGGACATTGCACCTTTTGCTTGTGGCGAGTTCCCGAACGCTGCGGCGAAGGTATCATGACATTGGGCAGCTTGATCCCTGTACAGGGAAGGATTTGGCAGACTTTTTTGCGGCGCCTCGTCTCAAGGCTGCTTAGATACGCATATTTGAGTTCCGCGCTGTAAAAGAAAGAAACACGCATGCATGATCTACTTTGTTTCGTCTTCCTCACCGTGATATTTGTATGTGTCAGTGAAGATTTCAAGGAAATTGTCGACTTGTTATTGAAATGGATACACAAGAGGTACTCGCTTCTCATTCAACATAGAACAAGGGTCAATTAATTGTTGTAAATATTGTACATGTTCATTGCACTATGATGACAATCTTGGGATCGTCCTAACCAAGTGCACGTGTAATGTCATGATTCATCCGTCTATCCGTAAGCCACCCATTTCCTTGAAGACATGTTCGCCGTGTATCCAGCTGAAGGCGGTAATACAAAACCCAATGACCATTCTTCTGTACCACCGCAATTTCCAGAAGGTATCACAAATGACACATTTGTGTAATATAATCATAAAAAGGGTTTCAACTTCAAACCATCTCTTTATTGATCTCGTCCTCGAGGCCAGCCTCCCATTGTCTCTGCTGCTCCTGGCGCTGCTCTCCTGTTCGTGGTCGCTCATCATTTCCAAAGACCTCCTCCTCAGTATTAACACGATACATGTGCTCTTGTGGCTTGGTGTTGCTGGCAGAGTAATCACCAGGGCCACTGCTACCATCTGGGACATGAAAGCGACGATCGAACCGCGAAAGAGCGTATGAGAAGACGACGATGAGCTCAATAACATAGTTGAAGCAGTAGTAGCACGCCTTGTGATGATACCAAGCCGGGTCGTTGATAGGGCGAATCTTGAAGGCTACGCCAGTGCGGAACGCAGCGCCAAGGGTGAGAAGAACGGTAGTGAAGATGAGAAGCTGGATCTTTGTGCGCATGCGGCCTTGACCAAACTTGTCCATAGGCGCCTTTCGAGGGAGGACAAAACAGAGCCCAAGGATGGGCAGAGGAAGAAAAGAGAGGATGGCGAGAAAGGTACTGCCGGTGAGTTGAACGTCGCGAAGCTGTTGTTTAGTATGCCGGTTGAGCGTATAGAAGTTATAGACGACAGCAACGATAACCATGATGAGACTTGCAGCGATAGCAAAGTACAAGAAGCGAAACACCATCGCGGTCGGTTTACTCCAGCCAATATGCGGATGATAGGCTCTCAAAATGCGCTGCGCGAAGATGAGATTGACGATAAAAAGAAGAACAACACCAGCGTTCGTAAACACCTGCGCCGCGATCGCGAGACGGGGGTTGTTTGGGTACGAAGCCCATGCGATGCGCAGAACATTTGCAGTGATGCGCGCCATGCAGAAACCAAAGAGAAGGCCGGAGAGAACGAATTTGTGGGAGCGCCGACGGTTGAGCTGGAAGATGGTCATATTGAGGACGGCGCCGGCGATGAAGAAGGCTAGAATCACACCACTGATGGGATCGTCAATGGAGGGTGTTGGACGGCCGCCGAGGCCAGCTGTTCTGGGAAGATATGGAGGGCCCTTGGAAAGTTAGGACGGTGATAAATAGAGGACAGGGTTGACTTACAGACTGAGGCATGTTGCCTGAGTTTTGTGATGACATTGTGGTGATCTTGCAAGTAAAGACGATAGCATCTAGTTATGCTGATGTATAATAATGAACACCAGTGATGTTGAATAGACTTGGGAGTAGTCGAAGGGAATGGATCAAGAACAAGAGTATTGTAAGCTCAGGATATAGGTCCAAGATTTGTCTTGCCCGGCAGAATGATAAAGCATCACAAACGCCAGGATATCAAGTTATATACATACTTCAATGACGCTTCGTCTTCTCCAATAGTCTGCAAGAGCTCGAGACACACATATCCAAACCATCGGTATCGGTCATCGGCCATCGGCGTCGCAGATCACCGTTGTTGACCCTTTTCCACTTTGGGTAATGTCTAAGTCGGAGGTCGGTGGTTTACTTCAGCGCGAAAGAAGCGAGGTGTGTGTGATTGGTGAGATTAGAAGCTTGGTGTACTCCGTAGGATCAACTCAGTCAGCAAGTGTGAGATTTAGAGAAACCGATTCATGATGTTTTAAAAGACGAGGTTAGTAATCTGATCCGGGTGAATAGTATGATCTAGATGCAGCTCGGACTGAGGTTGAACCATGGCCGAAAGGAGTACTGCATCTCGAGCCTTGACTAGGTAGTTAAGGTAGCACTGTGATGATGCTACCGTAGGGTATCATTTACTACCTCGAATCGTTCTCCAGTTTCCTGGTCCCCTAACTTAGTTCAGCCCTATGTGCGAGGCCAAGAGTTCAGGTACAGGAAAGACTAACTCTCCGGGTCAACATCTCTGACAAATTCAGCGGAACGTCGCTGCTTATGTCCGACTCGCTCTACTGTTGGTCCGCTTGATTCGATCTCGGCCCTAGTAGAAAGAGGAAGACGATGTCGATTATTTACTGCCGTGACTGAGTGAACATCATCATGATCAGACTTGGTTAATGACAGATTACGCTCTTAAAGTTGAGATTCCCAGCTATCAGAGCATTCATCTGTATTGCAGTGTTCTCAGTCAGAAGTATTCATCAATCAAGACTGAGCTTCTTCTGGACTTTCTCTTTCCACCTTAGTAGGTGCGGTCACTGTTGGCGCCAACGTCATTTAAACTTCGTGCGCCATACATGTACGTGGAACCAATGTTCGCTTGAGAGCCCTGACTGCCGTGAGTAACAGAAGATGTGTACGACAAGGAACAGGGTAACGTACAGGGGAATTCGGTCATCACACTCCTCCGAGGCTTGTTGCTTGTCGGCCGGTATAAAATCGATTACAACATTGCCGAGCTCGTAGCCAGATCCGCTGCCCTTTCTCGCAAGCCCAGCGCCCTTATCAGCAAGTATATTGCCCGTAGACTGGCCTTGCGGTACCCAGTGAAACTCAATCGTCACGCCCGTTTCTTCAAGCATCATGATCTTGAGCTTGGCCTCCTGAAGTACCATCTTTCTTATCTTCCGGCATCTTCGCTGGTAACGAGTGTTGCTGTTACCTCGAGATGCTGTCACTTTGTTCTTTAACTTCCTCAGGAGGTGAAGTGCGCTCTGGCTGCCGGTGAAAACCTTAAGAATTCGCAATGTGTCGTTGTTCTCTCGTCCACTCTCAATCCTTTGTATTGCGTACCTAGTCAAGAGCAAGGCAAATAGCATGAAGGGCCGCAATATCGCCGCTGACTGGCCGAGGTCTTCGTGCAGTGATGCGTACCCAGGTGCAGCCGTTCCAAAATACCACTGCGTACCCCGTCGCTGAGGCGTGCCGGTTCCCAGAGGCGTCAGTCCAAAGAACTATCGTATCTCACCACCATATAGTCTACCCCCCCCACTTTGCCTACTTGGTAATAGCTCTATATAGTTCCACTAATTAATAGAATTTAATTATTATATAATAAATATAGCTTTAAATTTAATT
>JABCKB010000178.1:0-111991 GCA_013184455.1 Fusarium continuum | reverse complement strand
GTATTAAATTAGGTAATTAAAAGAGCCTTATTTTCTTTAATTAAAGGTTATAGCTTCTATATGCCTTTATCTAATTCGAGCCCTTATTATAGGCTTAGATAAGCTAATTAAAGTGCGAGAATTCTTAACACTTTAATATATACCCATGCCTATGTGGTAATAAGATTAAAAAATTTATAATAATAAAAGGATTGTTAAGGCAACACTGAAACTATAAGGTTTAGGATAATGCTTCACGAGTTCAGAATGAGATATATCAAAACGTTTTGGTAGAGGTCAAGATAGGTAGTTTTTATAGGGAGTCGATAAATTTAGTGCATGTCATTTACCTGCAGCGTGGTCCAAGCGTTCCTCCAAGGGGTTGCAAACGAAAACTCCCGAATCACAACGTGCATCCTCAAGAACGACTGCCTGCAGCCAGTGTTGCGTTGCCACTGCGAGTCAAGGCCATGAATTGGGCTTCGAGTTAACAATGAAGGCTCAATTCATATCTTGCAGCCTGCGGCGGGCTTTCTGCTCTCCCAACCATGCTCCGGCACTGACGCATTCATCTCCTGCGCTTGCCATCGGAGACTACAATGCCGATCCGCCGATGACCCGTGCTCGTGCCTTTCACTCAGGACCCCTCCCCCGCATCAGCTCGAGAGCTCCGGCCTCATCTCACCGATCAGCTTCTTCTATAACAACTTTTTTTCAACCTCTTGCATCCTCTCAACCACGTTCTTTTTCCTCGTCTAGATTCACGAAAGCAACGTCCTCCTTATCCATCCTCCCTCGACCTGTTCGCGGCTCCAAACTCACCTCCTTCATTCCTCGCCAACAGCAGCGGAACTGCTCTTGTCGCCGAGCTATGTATCGTAACGGATCCGACATCGCCAGCGCGAGCCTCGACGTCCGCCGCGGCCGCGAGGTCCTTCCCAAGAACGTTAAACCGCTGCACTACGATCTTACCCTCGAGCCTAACTTTGAGACCTTCAAGTATGAGGGAACCGTCATCATCGATTTCGATGTAGTTGAAGATTCAACTTCTATCGCTCTCAACACGGTAGATCTCGAGATTCATGAGACTCTCGTTGAAGCCAATGGTGCAACCGTCTCCTCCTCACCTACCCTCGATTACAACAAGGACACCCAGACTACGACCGTGACTTTCAATCAGACAATTCCTGCAGGCCAAAAGGCGAGGTTGACTCAGCGCTTCACCGGTACTCTCAACGATGATATGGCAGGCTTCTATCGGTCATCATACAAGGACGAGCAGGGCAACACCAAGTACATCGCTACCACTCAGTTCGAGGCCACCGATGCCCGTCGAGCATTCCCTTGCCTGGACGAGCCCGCTCTTAAGGCGACATTCACTGTAACTCTGATTGCCGACCACGATCTTGTCTGTCTGGGTAACATGGATGTTGCCACTGAAAAAGATGTCGACTCCAAGATAACGGGCAAGAAGCGCAAGGCTATCACCTACAACAAGACCCCCATTATGTCTACCTACCTCCTAGCTTTCGTCATTGGCGACCTTAAGCACTACGAGACCAACAACTTCCGAGTTCCGATCCGAGTATGGTGCACTCCCGACCAAAACCTTGACCATGCAGTTTTCTCAGCCGAGCTAGGTGCACGAACACTCGAGTTCTACGAGAAGCAGTTTGGCAGCCAATATCCTCTCCCCAAGATGGACATGGTTGCTGTTCCTGATTTCGCCGCTGGAGCCATGGAGAACTGGGGTCTTATTACGTACCGTGTCGTCGATCTTCTCCTGGATGAAAAGACAAGCAGTGCTGTTACCAAGAAGCGTGTGGCCGAGGTTGTTCAACACGAGCTGGCTCATCAATGGTTCGGCAACCTGGTCACCATGGACTTCTGGGATGGTTTGTGGTTGAAGGAAGGATTTGCGACGTGGATGTCTTGGTACTCTTCCAACGCTTTCTACCCCGAATGGAGGATCTGGGACGGCTACGTCATCGATGACTTGCGATCTGCCCTTGGCCTTGACTCTCTGCGCAGCTCTCACCCTATCGAAGTGCCTGTCAAGCGTGCAGATGAGGTCAATCAAATCTTCGACGCCATCTCATACGAGAAGGGCTCTTGTGTCTTGCGTATGATCTCCAAGTACCTGGGCGAGGACGTCTTTCTCAAGGGTGTTCGCATCTACCTCGACAGACATGCTTACGGCAACACCGAGACTACGGACCTGTGGGCAGCGCTCAGCGAGGCCAGCGGCAAGGATGTTGAGCGTGTTGCCGACATTTGGACCAAGAAGGTCGGCTATCCTGTCGTGGCGGTTACTGAGGATCAGTCCAAGGGTACGATCCATGTCAAGCAGAACCGATTCCTTCGAACAGCCGATGTCAAGCCAGAGGAAGACGAAGTTCTCTACCCGGTTTTCCTCAACCTTCGAACCAAGGAGGGCATCCAGGAGGATCTAGCGCTCAACACACGTGAGGCCGATTTCAAGGTGCCAGATTTCGACTTCTTCAAGGTCAACTCTGGTCACTCGGGTATCTACCGCACGTCTTATTCTACAGAGCGACTTCAAAAACTCGGGCAGAACGCAAGAGCGGGTCTCTTGGGCGTTGAAGACAGGGCTGGAATGATTGCCGACGCCGGTGCCCTCGCTGCTGCTGGCTACCAAAAGACATCCGGTTTGCTGTCTCTGCTTCAAGGCTTTGACTCTGAAAACGAGTTCATCGTCTGGGACGAGATTACTCTCCGTATCGGATCTCTTCGAGATGCTTGGGTCTTCGAAGATGATAGCGTCAATGAGGCTCTCAAGGCTTTCCAGAGAGACCTAGTCAGCAAGAAGGCTAACGAGCTAGGATGGGACATCACAGACGCCGATGACTTTACCGCTCAGCGTTTCAAGGCACTCATGTTTGGTAAGGCCGCCATTGTCGAGGATGAGCCTACAAAGAAGGCGGCGTTCGACCTGTTCGAAAAGTTCGTCAAGGGCGATCGAAACGCTCTGCAGTCCAACCTGCGATCCAGTGTATTTGCTGTTGTGTTGTCATATGGAGGCGAGGCCGAATACAACGCTATTGTCAGGGAGTACGAGACTGCCAAGCAGAGCAGCGAGCGAAACACCGCTCTTCGATCGCTCGGCTTTGCGAAGGACCCCGCCCTCCTTAAGCGAACTCTGAAGTACACTCTCAGTGACAACGTCAAGACCCAGGATCTTTACATGCCTCTCAGTGCTCTCCGAGCTCACAAGGAGGGTATCCTTGCGCTCTGGGGATGGGTCAAGGATAACTGGGATGTCCTCACCAAGCGACTCCCACCTGGCATGTCACTCCTTGGAGACATGGTGGCTATTTCAACCAGCTCATTTACACAAGATGATCAGATTGCGGATGTGAAGAGTTTCTTTGAGGAGAAGGGCACCAAGGGATTCGATCTGGAGCTGGCACAGAGTCTTGATGCGATCAAGGCCAAGCAAAACTGGCTCGCAAGGGATAAGGAGGATGTCAAGCAATGGCTCAGCCAGAACAAATACCTGTAAATTAGATGCATATAACAAGGGGAGAGAGCTACAATGCTCAGAGCATCATACAAATGCAACAATAAACAATAGGGCTTTTCGACATCTGTCAAGCCAAATCGAACACTATCCCTGGACTGATTCCCAAGCTTCACAGGCCCCTCAAGGCAGCCACGCTATAAGTGTAACCAGCAAAAATATACAACACCAAGCCAGTACCGTGAACGGTGGTTTCGAATGCAAAAAGAAGGGCTTCATATCTCCAGTATAGGGGATCTTAAATGACCCTGAGCGTGGGAGCAGGTTATTTGGAGAGATATTAAAAGGAGTTTAAAAAAAGACTGAATTAAATAAGGATTAAGAAAAAACAAAGAAGACAAAACTACCGTTCACGTCTCTCTTATTCTCTCGAGTTTTGAGAGCGTGAAATGTTAGCAATCACACCATGCCGGATGTTACTAATGATGAAGGAGGATTGCAATTTGATCAAGAGCTTGCATAGCGATCTGAGGCGAGGAAGATTTGGAGGCTTTCGCACTAAAATTCCCACAAGATGTTTACAAAGCTTCCTAGATTATGGTGGTTTCATGAAAGGTTCCCGAGAAAACTTGTCTGACTGCCATCCAACCTGCAATACACCTGAAAGGTGACTTGACCACAGCTCCAAGTTCAAAAGTACTTTGAGATGTAAGTGAGATCAAGAGATAGAATGCATGAATGATGCAAGATATTTCTTTGTTTGTCTATTATACATGTACAGATATACACGGTCGTACCACGACTTCTGCTCATACACGTTACATCATTTTACTTCCCTAAGCCTTACCAGTCAACCAGTCCCGCTCCTTATTCTTGCCGTATCCCCCTGTTCCAGTAACGGGCAGATCACGCTTCCGCAGCTCCTCTTCGATGATCTTCCATCGGCCAACAGAAACCTCACGGTCGATAGGAGTAACCCTCTTGCTGTGCACCTTGACGTTGCGGAGCGAGGGCAGGATGTTCTGGTCCTCGAGAACCTCAGCGAGCTTCTTACCACGCTTAGTGAAGGTCAGGGCAACGGTGATGAGCTGCTCTGGTGTGCAGGCGGCGCCGAGCTTCACATCGGGGATGAAGTGGCCGGTGAGTTGATACAGGCGCTTGCGGATCTATATTTTGTCAGTAAGATTTAAGGACCAGGTGAGACGTGGAATACATACAGCAAATTTGAGGTGATCGTTATCGAGAATGGCGGTCTTCCACGAGGGATCCCACGCATTAACGATCTGCCGGGCCTCCTCAGCAGAAATCTCGACAATCTCCTCAGGCTCTTCAGTAGCCTTCAAATCTCCGGTGATAGCCCGCAACTTGGCATCGAGCAGAGGCTTTCCATCCTTCAGCCGAATATTGATAGACAACGTCCGCTGCAGGTGAGCCCTGTCGCCGACAGGCCACTTCTTCGCCGCATATTTCTCGAGCACACCTCTCTGATGATATGAAAGTGACTCAACCAGAGCCTGGCGCAGATAAACCTGCAGCACTGCCTCGTCCTGAATTCGGTTTGCGCTGCCAAAGCCGCGGAACTCGCTCTCCTCACCCCAGTGGCCGGGCTGTTCCCACCACGTCTTGAGCGGCTCGATCTCCTCTAAGCCATCAATTGTAGTTGCAGGTGTATAATTGGAGTCGATGGAGTCGATTTCCTTCTCGGTCATGGCCTCGGATTGGTTGGGGGGTAGCACCAGACGAGTATTGCGCAGAGGGTAGGGAAGACGCTCGGCATTTGACAGGTCTTGTGTCAGGTCTAGGGCCTCGTCAGGCAGGTTTGTAGATTCCTCGGGCTCCAGGCGCTGGGTGTAGGGGTCCTCGGGACCGGGAGCATCACCCTTCCAGAGCTGCTTGCGGATCCATTGCGTCTTGTTGCCGACGGCGTGGACGGGGGGTGAGGTTGAGAAGGCGGCGCGGGCGACAAAGGGGACTCGGTTGACGGGTGCTACGGCCGATGGTAGCGAGGCGAGGGCCCCTACCCGCGGTATTCGAGGCATTGTGAGGGTGGGTTGGCGAGAGTTGGAGGTGATGTCGAAAGAAGTCGAGATGATGGGACGTAGAGCGGTACAAGTTCGATATGGAACTTTTTCCACTGTGGTTCTATTGACCAATTGGAACGTACGAGGCTGATGTGGGTACGGGGATCTGGCCCACTTGTCGCCAATTATTGATAGCCTCAAGCGATTGATGTGCGACCTTCATGACTTGGAATCGTTAAGCATCCTTCGTTTGTCACCCAAAACTGGTCATGATGGCACGAATATCACTGTTTATTTTCCTATTAGGAGCGCTCATCTCGCTAGCCGCTGCATGTAAGTATAAACCCACATCAAAAGCCATGACAACAGTTAACACGTTCCAGCCGCACCCACCTTTTGCAAATGCACCTGTTTCAAGAACAGCACCATCATCCCCCTCGGTCCCAAAGACGAGACATCTTCTTCCCAGCTCCGCCGCGCCGTCCTCGATATTCCCACACCTCAACTCGAACCGCGCTCAAAGTCCAAGTCATGCTCTGAATGCACAAAGGCCTTTTGTCTGAAGCAGGGCATCGACTTCTGCAAGGACGCGACCGAGGAGGACGTCACGACCATGTGTTTCCAGCGCGACAGCAACAAGGACAAGATCATCGTCTGGGGCTTCATCGTTGGGACGGTCGGATTGTTGAGCTGGGCGGCTTTCAAGAAGGCTGTGGCGTGGCGCCAGGGGACCGGCTTTGTGAGGCAGGGCAGCAATTATGCTCCCATGTCAGGGAACTTCCGATGAGTTTACCAACAAAGCAATCTCCCAAGACTTTTCTTGATTGAAACAGGTGCGATATGACTCAGTTCACGTTATGGGTAGATAGGAGTTTGGCGTTAGTTAGGAATATCATTAGTTTTACTAGAAGTAAATTGATCCCTTTTATAGCACAGTTTAGGACCATTTATGAGTACATGTCTTGAACATACCAGGCATCGTAGCGATTTCAATGCAACCTATATACGCCGACTTTTCCACCTCCTGACCTTTCTGCCTAGGTCTTGTCATTAACTCCCAAATCCTAACACAACAATTTTTTACCTAACCCCATTCACATTTCCGAATATCGTTCCCTTCTACGCCGCAACTGCAACCATCTAAGAGCTGTTGACCTCACGACGGGTGCGGACGGCATCAGCTAGATCCTCAAGCACGCCAACGGTGTCCTCCCAGCCAATGCAGGCGTCAGTGATGCTGACACCACGCTGAAGGGCAGCAGGACCCTCGGCAGGGACCTTTTGGTTACCCTCACCAATGTTGGACTCGATCATGACACCAACAATGGCCTTCTCACCCTCACGGAGCTGGTCACCAACAACCTCGGCGACCTTGGGCTGGTTCTTGTGGTTCTTTGAAGAATTGCCTGGTACAGTTAGTAACGAGCCAACAAAGGGAAACGGATAGAAACACACCATGGGAGCAGTCAATCATAATAGCTTCCTTCTGCTTCTTGTCCTGTAGAACCTTCTTGGCGGCCTGAACGCTCTCCTTGTCAAAGTTCGTGCCTTTGGTTCCACCACGGAGGATAACGAAGCAGTGCTCGTTACCCTTGGTGCGGGTAATAGCAGCAAGACCCTGCTTGGTGACACCCATGAAGTGGTGCTGGGCAGCGGCAGCGCCAATAGCGTCAATGGCAACGCCAAGGCTACCGTCTGTGCCGTTTTTGAACCCAACGGGGAAAGAAAGACCAGAGGCAAGCTCACGGTGAAGCTGAGACTCGGTAGTTCGGGCACCTATAGCACCGACGGAAATGCAGTCGGCAAGGAACTGAGGAGAAATAGTATCGAGCATCTCGGTGGCAATTGGCAGGCCCTTGCTGGTCAGGTCGACGAACAGCTGGCGGGAAACACGGAGACCCTTGTTGATCTTAAAAGAGTTGTCGATATCGGGATCGTTGATGAGACCCTTCCAGCCAACGGTTGTTCGGGGCTTCTCGAGGTAGGCGCGCATCACAATGCAGAGATCATCGGAGAGCTTGTCAGAAAGCTCTTTGAGTCGGGCGGCGTATTCCTGGGCGGTGGCAGGGTCGTGAATAGAGCAAGGGCCGACGACGACGAGAAGTCTGTCACTTTGGCCGAGGACGATGTCGGCGGCATCTTGACGGCCCTTAACAACGGTGTTTGTGGCCTTCTCGGGGAGAGGGATCTCGGAAGTGAGAAGAGCTGGAGGGATCAGAGGATCCTGTCCGAGGACTGGTTCAAGTCAGCTAGTGGACTTCATGTGCTCAAGTGGAAGTAGAAGGATAAGAGAAACTGTGACAATGCGCAAAATGCTGAAAGGCTTGGATACGATGATGAAGCTCCGAGCTTGTCCTCTCTCAGATACGGCCATGTCTTGTTGTGCAAGCATGTCCTAGCCAGCTTGCGCATGGCATATAGAGTTGCCACGAACAGCATCATGAGTGCTCCAAACCCAACCGCAACGCAGCGCCACGTGCAAGAACAAAATACCAAATCCAACAGCAAATACTGACCTCTGGTGTCATCGGCAGCGATGGTAACCATATCTACGGCTGAAGGCATTGTGAATATGTGAGCTTAAGAGTTCTCGTAGAGGATAGAAATTTTGACATGGAGGGGTATGGTTTACCTTGGGCTGGTTGTGGTATTTAGTGCAGCTCCACGGAGTGGGCGATGGAGATGGGAGTGGGCGAGTAAAGGAAACTTCCAGTACGAACGCCACGAGGCTGATATCGAGGAGCTGGCGATGCAAATAAGGTGCAGGGAAGAAGTATAAACTAAGAGGTTGTCGAAATAGAGTACCAAAGTACCTACAGGAGAGTAGGCACAATTTTTTTCTAGTATGACTCAAAAGTCTGGATGGTCTCTTGAGTCGCCCAAACGAAGTAGCACCACCACACCGGAGCAGCTTCGGAGGGGTCCCCACCGAGGGGTCCCTTTCTGTGGTCATTTTTGCAGGGAGTTGCACGCAAAATACATTGGCCAGCTACGTCAGGGTTCTAGAATTTTGCAATTGTCAATGGTCTAAGCTCAATTGGCTCCGGTTCGATCGAACCCGTACGATGCTCGTACCTAGAGCTTGCCCTCTCGGCTACGCGAGATATTAGAATGAGGCCATTCAAATAGAATGCAGACTATCTTTTTGACGATTGGATAGGCAATTGATGGCTTTTTCAACTGAACATCATATGCACTTTTGTAGCAATTCAAATGTATATACCGCCTATGTCGGGGCTTGGTTGTTAAACTGCATGCAAGGAACGGTCGATGCTCTCTGACCGCCGGCTATCCCACCTGTACACGCTCAAAAGGGCGCAACCATCCGCAGATGCCGTAGGAGGCTATCATGCAGTATTCAACACCAGCACTGCATCGGTTCTTTCGGCGAGTGTTACGGTGAGATCAGGTGTGCATAAGTTTTGGATATCTTGAGCATTTACCCTACGAGGGAGACAATAAAGTGACTAGGCATTGGTTATTCATGGTCAATTCTCATCCTCATACCTAACACTCACATTCACGGTACTTAGGCTCACGGGGTGGTAACATCTCTGATCTGGGGTTCA
This sequence comes from Fusarium continuum, assembly GCA_013184455.1. Classification (NCBI taxonomy): domain Eukaryota; kingdom Fungi; phylum Ascomycota; class Sordariomycetes; order Hypocreales; family Nectriaceae; genus Fusarium; species Fusarium continuum. The sequence continues at coordinate 102,941 of JABCKB010000178.1, read as the reverse complement.
AGGGTCTGATCTCCAAGAAACTAGTGTCCACTAGCACCACAATCTCTACTTACCAATGGGTGCCTTTCGGAAAACAACGTGAATGACTACACGGCGATCAATTATTATGCTCCCTCTGAATTTAAACATGGAATTTTCGGATATGTGGGTTAAGGGAGAATTTTGTTACCTAGTGGTGTCGGCATGTGAAAGTGCTGTGACACAGGTATTTGGTATCGTGGCTGCGTGCAAATCTCCCCAGGTTCAGAAGTTGGGAGGTTCATCAATGTTACACGAAGGAATGTGTGTCACCGAGAAAAGGGGCATTATGAGCAGTCAAATACGGAAATGACCCAATATGAACAACAAAACTGGCATATGGTGCTTTCACGCTTGACGAGATATCAAACTGTGTGTCGTCTTTACCTGGAAACTCTTTATTGGCATATTTGACTGTGATGCAAGACTACCCTACATCATCCTCCGGATGACCAAACAGCCGAGCAAGGGATCTGAGTCAACTACAGAAATTGCCTGAGACATCAGAACCAAATCGTGCCCCCGTTTGTAACGTCTCAGAACCACTCGAAAGCCAGACAAGCGAAACACAACTGAAACCAAGACATCAAGTTCCGTTGACAACTTTCTCAACTCTCACGACTCTCGTCAAACACGGTGAATCGTGTTGCGTTACGTCTGGGAGGAGGAGCCTCGGACAGCGGATCTGTTGGTCCGTGAGACCCTTGTTCTCAATCCAAGCTGCCTGGCTGCCCACTCAGCCCGCCCCTTCGGTTTCTCGTTCTCGCGATGGTGAGCATTGCCCAGTACCGGCATTAGCATCCATGACCAAGCCTCGTCAAGGGTCGATTAGGTCATTGGTTTTCTCAAGGGATCGCTCGGATTCTCGGCGACCCCACGACTAGATACGACTGTGGAATCGGATCGTCTGTTGCAAGGCGCGCCATGGCGTTGGTCTCCATAGTATACGGAGTACATACTTTCTATATTCACATTCACAGCACCAACCGACCCCTTTTCCTTTGACAGTATCATTTTCAATTCAGTCTTTCGTTTCTTCCTGGAGCTTCTAGATAAGCCATTCATCTTCTTTCCACTGTTATTGTTTTCTCGATTTATCAAATACCCGATTCATCGATTGTAGCGCGTCTCATTCATCACCACCTTTTCGTCCATTGTTTACTTTCGTCCGATATCTACCAACGGCTTCACCAACACCCCAAAACATAACCAAGACATTATAGATCATCATATTTCCCCGCTCCTTCCAATTGTTTCACTTTTTTCTTTTCTTTTTTCGTTACTCACTTTCTTTGTCCTTTGCTTCTGATTTGCTGTTAGTCACCTTTTCAAGTGACAGCCAGCCTCAGCCCAGCCAGAAAAAAAACCAAGCCCCAGCCTCCGCCCGCTGGCTTACTGTCTGCGTTCCAAGCTTCCCTCTCCCCCACAGCCTCCGATCCACACTAGCCGTGCCTTCTGTTCGTCGACCACAGGCCGCCACTTCCTCGTGAACTCAACTAACGACTCTTGCCCACGCCAACCTCAACTCTCTCCAACTCTGCTCAACCAACCTCTTGCTCCTGGCTTTGTCATTGACGTTATCGCATTCATATTTTGATCATAGCATCACCATAGACTCGGCTCTTTTGCTTTGACTCGGATCATCACGTTATTACATCGCCTTGCATCGGATACCCCCGCTGTACTTGCTGTACGACTTCCAAGGGACCTTTGTTCGTCCACAGTACTGTATCCACCCGCGTTAATACGCAGGGTCCGACAGCAAGGTCGACATCACTTGATCCAGCTTGTCGGATTTTTCTCTAGTCTCCAGCGTCTGCTGCACGACCAACTCTTCTACACCAAACTGCTGCACGCAACTAAGACAACATGTTCTCCGCTCAATCTGCTGGATTGGAGCAGCGGAAACGAGCTCGAGAAGAGGAAGAGCTCGCTCATGCCAATGGCATGAGCTTCGGAGAGCACCGAAACGTAAGTTTACTACAATCACAGCCTTGGTAGGCATATTGATATGACCTCGAATACTAAGTTTAGCAGAAACGGCTCCAGTGTCTTCCTCTACGTGCATCTCCTCGAACATCGCAACGATGGCCATCCGATTCGTCCATGCAACCTCCAGACATGGCCTCCCTTGAACAGCTTCAACAAAATAACTTTCCACAATGGTCATCATCGACGGATATGACATCACAGATCCAAGGGTATTCCGGCATGGACGTGATGCAAGAAAACCACATTCAGCAGAATCATTGTCCGGACCGACTGGGGGTGATGCAGTCAGAGACTGACAATGTCAACGGGCGCATGCCTACTCCCATTCAGCCCAGTTTTGCAGCACAGGTTAGAGGCCAGCAGGCTGTGACAACTCCTAACGGCGTTGCAAATCTTGGCCACCAAAACACCGGCTTTAATGATGATCAAAGCGTCCCTCGCACAATGGCTGGAGGTTGGCAGGCTATCCAAAACGAACGACGTCTTCCCTCCCCCATTTCCGAGTGTGACGATTCCATGGCATGTCAACCCATCACCCCTACAGGGATGGAATTCGATGCTAGTGCTCAGGGTTTTGTCACTCCTGGCATGGCACACCCCAACGTGACTATCGAGCCTTCACCTCCCCACGAGATGGAACATCCTAATGCGATGATGGATGTCGAATCCCACTGTTCGGCTCACTCAGCCGATGGCGATGGCGACCCAACAACTCCTTCTCCCCGAAGGGGTCACATCCGCAGTCGACACACCGTCAACAACTGGACATGGCAGCCCGGTATGAAGAAGAGCTTCAGCATAGGATACCGAGCAGACTGTGAAAAATGCCGCCTCAAGGTTCCAGGCCACTTTAACCACATCATCGTTTCCTAGGGGAAAGAGAAGATCATTGTGGATCCCAACGAACAGCCTTCACTATAGGACAGTGGTGTAAGGCCGCTTGATTGGAAAAGCAGCCGACAGAAGCGCAAGCTTGCTTTTAGTGCAGTTGTTTCACAAGGGGTGGATTTTATCAGCCAAGCGGCAAAAACAAACCTCATGTTGCGCCTTTGCTGAATGCAGTCTCACAAGGTTCTAATTAACGGAGGAGCATTGTGACCTCAAAGGTGATGAATAAAAAACTTGATAATTCCAGGCTATCAGACCAAGACCCTGATTCCAGGGTTGAACTGGACTGCTGGCAAAACTCATTGGAGATTGCCAGTGGAAGACGATCTTTGATTTTGCTTTGTCATACGGCGTTATGGACATGGAAAGCGGCTTTACGGATAGCATTTTGATCATTAAGGGCGTACATTGACCACTCTACATGGAAATAGGAAATCAGGAGTCACCAACACGATCTCGAGATCGACAGGTATAAATGGGAATACCAGAACAGCGGTAATGTCAATATAAATAATGGAGCTATATGTGGCTCAGCGTCGTATCAATCATAAAAGAAACAGTGAGGATGCTTGTTTTCGCTTGATATTGAATAGATAGGTTAGTAGGGCTTGTTTCCCTTGATGGTACATACAACATGGTCCCCCGACGCCGTCTAATGCACTGCCAATCTACACATATGATACACTCCTTTTGGTTCCCACCACATACACTCCGCTCTTTGTTCCCTCGTGTCGCCAGGCGTTCGTCTTTCCAATTATATTTTTATACATTTCACCAGAACTTCCACCACGACTTCCTGGAGGCCGAGCCACCCGCAGACTCCACGCCTAGCTGGTCTAGAGGGCCTCCAACTTGTTGGCTCTCCTGCTCCGCCTGCCTAATCTGATCCAACCTCACCTTGTTTTCGGCCTCCGACTTCGACTGTATCTGGTAATCCTCAAGTCCGTCTGTCGATTGCGTCTTGGCCTCCTCCTTCTGCTCTCCGCTGCCTAGCACACCTGAGAAGATACCAAGCACGCCCTTGCCGCTTGATGTCTTTGCAGCGCTCTCCTCAGCGCTCTCCTCGGCGCTGTCCTGGAAACTGGGCTTGATGCGCTCCTCGAAATGTGTGCGGTGTGCGGGAGCGGCGAGCAGAGGTGGTAGCTTCTCGCCCTTTGCCTCGGCGGCCCGGTTGGCCTCCTCGACGAGGAGGATCTGATCCTCGGTGGCCTCGCCCTTGATGTAGGCCAGACGGGCACTGGCGAGCTCGTCGGCCTCGAGTCGCTTCTGGGCTTCGACCCATTCAGCTCGGCGGGCGCGGTTGTACTGGACCATATCCCAGATGGAGTATACGGAGACGACACCTGCGACGACTGTTTGACTTGTCAGTGGCGACCTATATTTAGATATTTGGCGATGCTGGTGTACCTGTGAATATCACAATGCCTCCAACGGTCCATCGGTGCGCCACGTCAAAGAATCTCCGCGAGACATCAATGAACCTATCCGTCTTGCTAATCTGGGCATGCTGAGCTGCAAGATGAGCCTGGCGCAGTCTCCTCACTCTCTGCTCGGGTGTCTCGCCAGGGATGCGTGGTGTTCTTTGAGCCGTCTTTGAGGTAGCGTGGGGAATGGTGGACGTGAAGCGGGTGGCGTCCTTGACGCTCCTGGGGCCCATCCTGGAAGCCATTGCTGCGGGATTGCTTCACAGAGGGACTGCTTCAGGTGCGGGATGATGGGTTGAGGAGAGACGGCTGGGCGAACCGTTTTGCGTTGCGTCGTGGGCTTCTCTGTGTCGTCGGCTTTCGGGATAGATGGGAAGTGGTGTCATGAGATTTTTCGGGTCACAGATGTCAAACGGCGTGGAGGACGAATTGTGGAGATTTGATTGGTACGGAGTAGCTTCGGGTGAGAGGATCGGTGGGCTTGACAAGCAGAAAGAGAGGTTCAAATGAGACCTACAGTAGAGATGAGATGATGCTGGCGATTAATTGCTTTCCGGGAGAATATTGATGAAGCTGGGGCTTGTTTAATTCTAGGGCATCCTTTAATCTATGGATCATATTGGAGATTTTATCACTAAACTGCGCTCACACACTAGCATCCTCTATGTAGCAGACACGCTTCGAGCCTCATGCACTGCTTGCCTTTGGCCTTCCACCTAAATAACGCTTCATTTTTTGGAATTTGTGATGCAATATCCGATAAGCATCAGAAGATAAAAGACAGCATCGTGTTCAGTCACGTCCTGGAAGTTGGTGCTGATACGAGGCTGCTCTCTGGGTTCTGCGACGCGTCCTACATCGCGAGTTCCACGGTTGGCCAACGCGACAGCAGTTCATCCTCTTACGAATAAGCGATTACAAAGAGCACAACTGGCTCAAACGTTCACCTTATGAAACCCACCAACGCAAGCCCGGTAGAGCAGCAGCACTGCATCGTGACAAGATATGGAACCGTCCTCTTCTTCATGCCACGGCTTCAAGCCACAAACACAATGAAAAGATTGGTGGTAAATCAAAAATTACGCCCCCTATGGCCCCGAAGGACAATAGAGCGCAGAAACGACTCCGCGAGTGTGCAATGCAGGCCTTCTACGCTAAGCACTCCAATTCATGATCTGGATTGCTTGGAACAAGGTAAGTATGAAGAAGAAAAGAAGAAAACAGGCAAAGAACGGCGGGAGAGGTTGAATTTATACCTGTGGAGAGAGCTGGCTGATGCCTTGAAGCTTAGGCCAGAGGGCGTTAGGACAGCAGGCAGCGGCCACGCTTGCTGCCTGGGCTGGCGTTGGCTCTCAAGGATAAGGTACCTAAGGTAACCTAGACTACCTACCCCACTCACAACCAGGTCTGAAGAACAGCTTGAACAGTGATAGCAATTCCAGAATGGCCTGCCTGTGCTGAAAACAAATGCCCATTTATAAGATTTTAGTTGTTGATTTAGCCCAAATGCTTGATTTTTATATTTTTAGACGGGCACAGTTACTAAGGCTTCAAGTACACTTGCATATGGAGCAGGATAACATCTCCTTCATTTTAAATGACCGCAGTCTCATCAGTCGTCGTGCTTACAGACCGAGAATAAGATCAAATCCTTACTCCGAATCAAACCTTCCTAGAATGACAACGACTGGCTCTGTTGCAGTATTCACATCACCAAAACACCGCAAGGCTCCGCCTCCAATCCGAGTCAATACGGACCGCATGCAAATTTCACGAGGGAAGATGACTAACTCCCAGACCAAAAAACAAGCTTCGTTCATCATGTTGTACCCAGCATCTTTGCAGTAGACGGTCTTCGCTCCCTGCTGACCGGCTTTCGCAAAGAGGACGTTGAAAGATAAGTAATGACTTGTAATCAGTGCTCTTTTACCGCCACATAAATGCTACAAGACGGCTTTCCACATAGATTTCATGTATGAATATATTTAAATGCTTGATCAGAGATAAGAGCCTTTGGCAAGCATTGGAATGACATCTTGAATGTGAAACAGTTCTTCCCTTAACTTACTTTCCTATGCGAGAGACCTATAAGTACCATTGAGAGAAGACTAATAAGTTGCGAAATTGCCAAGGCTAGTCGCTTTGGTGGTAGTGGGTTGACTATTATCGTCAAGATTGAAATCTTTTCCCTCACTTTCTGCTGCAAAAAGATAAACCACATTATCATCGTTCTTGTAAAAATCAGCGATGATAAACCAACTGACTGGCATTAGAGTTTTCCACTTCATGAACGCTAGGCCAGAGAGATCTTAGAGACAACATTCCCTGTCTACAATAACTGGGACCTCATGCACTTCATTATCCATTCAAGTTGAAGAAATTTGGCATATAAGGACATCCAATCAAAAGCCCATATGATAACGCAAATATCCACAAGCTACGAGTCCCGGCCGGCTTTCGCTGCAACAATTTCCCGATCATGGATTGGAAAGTGCGATGCAAGCCCACACTCAGCACGTGACCCACACCATCCTAAACTCGCTAACCCCCCCACCAATACGTTAGCAGAAAGTAGGGCTCGAAAACCCTTCTAGGAATTTGACAAGCCTCAACCCTCCGAAAACTCCACGCCTCACGACGACCGACCATCGACAATCGGAGCACGTTTGATCGCAAGCAGACACAATGGTATGGATTATGCGCCCTCAATGCGATGAAGAGCATCGCTCTCTTCAGCATTCGCTGACCTGATTTTCTACAGGCGATCAAGCACAACCAGAAGCTCGTCAACAACCGTGAGCAACACCACCCCGACAAGCGACGTGATATCAAGGACTGAGGGACTGACTCCTCTTACAGACTTCCGTAAGGATTGGCAGCGCCGGGTTCGAACCCACTTCGACCAGGTATGGCGATACCCCGACGAGCAAACGATGATGTCTCGGTTTTGGGAAATTTAAAAAAAGACACACAAATATTGACTCGTGGAATAGCCCGGCAAGAAGTCGCGGAGACGCACTGCTCGTCAGGCCAAGGCTGCTGCCCTCGCTCCCCGACCTGTCGACAAGCTCCGACCTGTTGTGCGATGCCCTACCATCAAGTACAACCGTCGTGTCCGCTCCGGCCGCGGTTTCACCCTGGCTGAGCTCAAGGTAAGATATCCGACGCTTCTGGGTCGAATGAAAACGACTCGAACCCCCGAATGTCCAGATCTAACTTCTCTGCAGGAGGCCGGTATTCCCAAGGCTTTCGCTCCCACCATCGGCATCGCCGTCGATTTCCGCCGACAGAACCTCAGCGAGGAGTCGCTTGCCGCCAACGTCGCCCGCCTCAAGGCTTACCAGGAGCGACTGATCCTCCTCCCCCGCCGATCCAACGCCCCCAAGAAGGGTGACACCAAGACCGACGTCTCCAAGGTTGAGAAGGCCTCTCTCATCTCCGCTGCTCTCCCCATTGCCCCTACCGACATTGCCTTCAAGGAGATCAGCAAGAGCGAGATCCCCTCCAACATCGAGGCCGGTGCTTACCGAACTCTGCGTGTCGCTCGGGCTAACGCCCGATACGAGGGTGCCCGACAGAAGCGTGTGCGGGATGCCGCCGAGGCCGAGACGGCCAAGAAATAAACTTGCAAAAAGGGAACTGGTGTTTGAGGGTTTTGCTCTTTGCGTCTCTAAGACAGGGGCGACGTCGGTTCGAGGCTCTGATGAAAGGCTTGACCGGGTTTGGAGGGAGGATACTCTAGGTCCAGCTCAAGAAATTTACTGCATGATCACCGGCTTTGTTCTGTAATCGCTTGGTCAATGGATGCATTGCGTGCACATGGTGTCTCTGCTTGTCAAAAGTTATCCGTTATGATTCCAACTTGGTCCCAATGCTTGAGTGTCACATGAATGTTATGTCTATTGCCACAATTTTGCGTGGATCTATCCCTAAACTCTAGGACTGCTTGTCTACTGCTCCGCCTTTCCCAGTAGTTCCGTCCCCTGTTTAATCAAACTCTGAAGCCGGCTAACTTGCGTCGACTCCAGAGCATCCCCATTCTTGACAACCTCGGTACACAGAACCAGACAATTCTCTCTGTCCACCTTGGCCATGTTAGCCTGCTGCTTTGGATCAACTTGCTGCGGCTCCAAAGCAAGTTCTTCAGGAATAGCGGGGGGGATTTCAGGAGTGCCGGCCTCGATCTGATGGGTTTGATCGTCTAGTGTGATTTTGCCAGTGACTGCACGGCTAAGAGCATCCGTAGCTCCGGAGACAGCAAGTACATTTTCAATGACTTGTGCACCATCCTTGGATCGTGACATGAGAGCAAAGACAAACCATGCCTCTGACCTGAGAATGGGCCATTTCTCCTGGGTGATGAGGAAGGAGAGTACTTGAGAGAGGTCATGTTCAGCATAGAACAGACTTCTTGATTGTATCCCATCTTCAGAATACCATCCCGAGAGAACCTCGTCACCAAGCGTCGTGTGAAGCACGCGACACACAGTAGCAACACTGCGCGCGGCTTCGAGCCTGGTAGGTTCCGTATCAGAGCGATTAAACAACGAGATGATATCGTGGACAGTTGTGTGCTTGTTGGAAGAACCTTCGGCTTTTACCGTCCTAGGTGTAGAAACTCGACGGACGTTGCCTGCGCAGTTGACAAGGAGCAGGCGGAGTAGTGACACAGCTGAGAATTGGACCTGTGGAAGAGTATCGATGGTCAATATCCGGGGTACACTTGCAGGTTCTAGTAGATCCCCCAGCACCGGCTTGTTCTGTGCTGGAATTGCAAGATTCTTGAGGAACGAGAGTGCTGAGTGGAGAAGCTGGGCATCAGTAACCTCGGGGTCAGAAAGGAGAGCTACGAGGGGAACATGAGCCTGGTAAGTCTGTACAAAGGCTGTAGAGGCCTGATCGGAGCGTGAGAGATTGCCCAATGCCAGGCAGGCTGCAGACTGCAGAATGACATGCGGCTCTTTCAACCACTTGAGAAGAGACTGAGGCACAGAACTGGCGAGAGGATAGCGTGCAGGGAATGCGTCATTGCCGGTCAGATCAGCCAGTGTCGTGAGCAACGAAGTGCACAGCTGTCCTAGTTCCTTGGCTGTCTCCTCCTCATCAAGTTCCGAGTCGAATTGCGTATGTGCAATATAGAAAGCCTTGACAAAGACGTCGACCTGGTTATCGTTGAGAAGTCGCTCTTGAAAAATTTCATTTGCGAGATAGCTCGCTGCGGTGGACACAAGAGCGAGGAAATCCTCGATATCGGAGTTGAAGTCAGGACTGGCAGCTAATTTGAGGAGGGCGGAAACGGTTTGGGGATCTGCAAGGGCTATCTCGCCATCCTGGGTGACAAGAAGGGCAAGAATCTTGCAGAAATAGTTGACTAGAGGGCTGAAGTCGGAGAGGTTTGGGGATTGAAGAAGGGCGATGAGATGACTGCTGAGCCTTGATTGCGATGCTAAAAGTTGAGCGGGTTCTGCAATTGTTAACCTTGAATCTTACGAGACTTGAGCTGGGTGCTTACCGTAGTCGACAAGGACATTGAAAAGGACAGGAATTAGATATGGAACAAGGGTCTTGTCCTGTAGATGGTTAATGAACGAGACGATGTATTTTCCCTCAACAACTCGAGCTCGGTTTTGGTCCGTATCAGCGCAAGAATTGCCGGTAACCCGTAGAGCTTGGACCTTGACACCGTGACTTTCTTGCTCACTAGAGGCAAGTATATCAAGGAAGAACTCAAGGATTCCAGAGTCGCCATAAGGTATTCTCCATGCCACTGTGTCTAGGTTAGCAACGTGCGGAACGATGAAGACTGCAGCTTACCATCTCGACTTCCATCGCCCAGTGCCTTGGCTGTGGCTTCTAGTGAAGCTGGGTCTTTTTGCTTGAGAGATTCCAATACGGGAGATAGTAGCTTTGTTCTTCTGGAGACGGCATCTTGAGTTTCGTTGGCGGCATCGTGTGCATCTGGTGATACGCCGCTGCCCTCACGTTGCAACAGGACAGCAACATCTTGAGGAGTCACTGCCATGATTTCAATTCCCTTTTGAGAAAAACTTGGAATTTCGATGTCGTTGAGTGTTTCTGGTAGTCAGGTTAGCTACGCTGTAAAACCATCATATGTTGTGAATTAAGGTAGGATGCTTACAAAGGGGAACAATCCTAGCCGAAGTCCTAGGTGTGTATTCAGGTTTGGAGTTGGGCTATCATAGAGATTTTCTCTTTTTAACACTGAACTAGTCAAGGATAAATTCAAGTTCAATCAAAATTCACAATGACCAGGTACTTGCATCAATGCGGCCAACTTGTATTCTATCCTGCAAGCTCCATCGCGGGGCAGACCTCGGTGAAGCTCGGTGAATCCCGGTGAACCATTCGTCGCGACACAAGGCTAAATATCGGCGGATCCCCAGCCTGCCGGCCGGTCGGAGGTGCAAAATTCCGACCTCGGAATGATCCTTATCCGCCAACTTTGCACCTGGGGAAAAAGTCGACGGAGTCTCTAGCAGCCGTTTCTCCAGCGCCATCACGATTCTCCTCCTCGTCGCGAACGAGGGCCGTTGTTCAAACTCGCTTCTCAGCGATATCTCGACTCTCCTCCTGTGATTCAACTTCTTCCGGTTACCGATAATACTTCACAATGGTATGCGCGCGCATCTTCGGTCCCGCAACCCGCCATGGCCTTTGCCTCTCGAATATCCGCTTTCGATACCCTGTCTGCTAACACACCTTCCCCAGGCGCACAAGTTTGTCGTCACAGCCTTCTTAACAGGCTCCCGAATCCTCGGCCGTTCCTTCGTTGCCGCTTATAAGCAGGCTCAGGCCGCTTCAGCCTATCAGCGCGCGCAGGCCAAGGCTGGTAACACCTCCGGCGGTGCTTCTCTCTCTTCAGGCATGACCCTCGACGAGGCATGCAAGATTCTCAACGTTAAGCCCCCGGCCGGCGGACAGGCCAACGTCGAGGAGGTGCTGTCCCGGTACAAGCGACTGTTTGACGCCAACGATCCTCAAAAGGGCGGCAGCTTCTACCTTCAGAGCAAGATCGTGAGAGCAAAGGAGCGGTTTGAGCGAGAGATTGGTCCTATACGAGAGAAGATGGAGCAGGAGGCTGAGATCAAAGAAGGTTTCAAGCCCAAGGTCTACAAGGACTAGAAGTTATACCTTCAACGCTGAGGGGTAATTCTGGTCCTGGAGAAGAGCGGCACTTGTACGATTCGACCTCGGAGCACCTCTGCTCTGGGCCTCGTTATGGAGTTCTGAGGGATTTGGGAGAGGGAGGAGTTTCTCCATGTATACTGTACATCTTCACTCGACTGCGGCATGGCACGGCGTTTATTGGTTATTGGTGGCGTGATGAGCCGCTCGAGGTTGGTTCTTAGACGAAGAAAAAAGACAACGACCTATGCTATCTTATGTTTAATAAACTGTACGATATAGAACGGAGCATTTGAGTTCTTTTGGGTCTGTTGTGAGAAGAGGATATTTGTATCCGGTCATCTTGAACACAAATGAGGGTGATGGGTCAAGAAGAGTTCAAACTGGGATGAGGGATCTGATGTCGATGAAGATGACAAGTCGAAAGACCAGATCTAAATTTTTTTTGCTTATACTGAAGACGACGCCGGGCGGTGTGCTTAATAATTATCTACATTTGTACTTCCAACAACTTCTTGATAGTTAGGGACTGAAACTCTTCTGCTTCGGGATGTGTCCTAATGAATCTAATATCTCACAGGTACTTCTTGCAGGGCAATTTGAGATAGTGGTTTTCGTCTTATTTATAATCTATAGCCCTGGAAATCGGACTATGATCTAGTTTCAGTATCGGTACATACAGAGTGTTCCGGATTGAGCCTCCTTTAACCTCGTAACTCATGATGTGAGTATAACATCTCCATTCTAGTTAACTAATTCGTTAACTTTCAAGCCGCCTCAACCAAAACCAGTCAAAACGCCCTTCGTTAATGCTCTTTGTATGCTACTAGTAGGGAAACCAAATTGAAAAGGCTTTCCCGATTACTAGTTCATATTTGAGATATTTCCTCTGCAGTCAGAGGGGCGCGAAAAACACTCATTCGATTAAGCCTACATGGATATCTCTACTTTCCGTCCCACCTTTAAACTAACTCTGAAATTAGATCCAATTTCCATGACCTCCAGGAGGCCCTCCCACCTCACTATCCTGACTGTATACGCTCGAGCTGTACGTATTAGCCATGACGCTGAGAGCATGTTGCTCCGGAGCGGCCACCTCGGGCTCAGGATCCCGACGAAAGATTCCAGGCCATATCGTCACAAGGTGTCTGCTGTCGTTTGGGGTCGTGGTATCAAAGTACGACCGGCTTCCGTGCGCAGCGGAATCAGGTACCGGTCTTCTGACTTGATAGACTACCCTGGGCCCGGGCTTAGGGCGGCTGGCACGTTGGTGGCGGTGTTTCACGACAAGGCAAGATATAAGCAAGAGGACGCCCACACTTGCAAGAGTACCTATAACTATGCCAGCTATTTGGCCACCAGACAGGGAAGTCTTTTTGCTGGGTGCTGAAGACTCGGTTTCTTCAGCAGCAGTTGAAGATACGGTTTCGCTTGCAGTGGTCATAGATGCCGTCTCCTCTGCAGTTGCTGTGTCCAGGAGCGAGGTTATTGACTCTGTGAACCAATGAAGGGTACTGCCTTCTTCAGGATCTGGAAGAGTTGACCACTGAACAAGGGGCTTTGTGAGAGTAATACTGATGGATGTGACGCTCAACGTTCCTTTGGGCATTCTCATTGTATGGGAAGAGGTTTCATCGTCGTGGCTCTTAGCAGAAGTCGAGAGAAGTTTCAGGGGCGTGAACCAACCGACTAACTCAGTCTGAGAAGACTGGAGGCGAACATGGTCAAGATCCTCCTCGGCGTTGTTTTGTTTAGGGACTTTGAGGGCTTTCGCGTTGATCTCGATAACGGTCGAAGTAGTAGTATGGGTGAAATTTTCACTATTGAGATTATTAGTATTAGTTTCGGCTTACTAGAGACGAATATATGTAAGGCCTACACCTCATTAAGCTCTGGAGATAAAGCGGCCTCGCTTGACGTTAAAGTGTCACCCGAGGAGCACATGGCCAGCGCTAACAACATTATGGCTGATAGTATGAAGTGCTTGCTGAGCAACATACTCGAAGGCATCTCTGGAACAAGCTGAATGTTCGTATTTGGATGACATAGATAGAGACACGATGAATGTTGAGATAGCTTCAAAGACAAGCAGTGGAGATTGGTAAAGAGCAAGCTGACAGTCGCAAGCAGCCGTCTAAGTAGGAGACCATATTTTGGGAAACGTATCATCTGTCGTTTAAACGAGTCTTTAGTTTTGTCAGTCAGAGTTCTATATATGTTTGTCAAAGAGTTCGCGTGAGCACATGTTCATTGCCGATGTTTCTGTGGCAGTGGTTTGCTGCATTGTATAAGTGTTTGTCACAACGTCACATGATGGCTCTTCAGATACAGTAATGTCGCATGGAGAATCACCTCTGAATGTCGATACAAGTAAATAGCTCTGGTGAATTTTTGTGTTTCAGTTGACAGCTAATCGCGTTTGAAGCAATTCCAGCCCCGTTTGCCTCCCTCCTATGGCCGCAGTACTAGCAAACCTCCCACTGAGAAAACAACCACGCTCAAATTCAGTATTCTTCACGTTGTTTTCCCTTCCACTTAGGATCATTGTAGATACTCGAGCTATACCCCTCGGCGTACTTTGACCCCGAATCCTCACCCTCAGCGCCTCGAACCCCCGGATCATACTCCTGGTGGTCACCATCCCAGTACTTCTGGCCCAGTCCCTCATAGTTTGGAGGCGGACTTGTAATACCAATGGGTCGTTGAACAAATGTAGTCTTCAGCTCCCTACTATCAGTATAGTTTGAGCGAGTTAGATCCGATCGTGAAGACTCTGATACTGAAAATCGAGAACGACCATTGCCGAGTCGGATGTTGATGTTATTCTGACTTTCCGCAGGACGTGAAGTTCGTCGGCGTCGGAGGGGAATGAAGAGTAGCAGAAAGATAAGCGCCAGTGTAAAAACAATTCCGACCACGATGCCAATCCACTCGACGATTGATAGTGGAACTTGCGGAGGGCTAGGTTCGTCAGTTGAAGCCGGTGAATCTTCTAGGCTCTGAGTCGCAGTGTACGATGTAGACCAGATGGCACTGGTTGGAATTAAATCAGTAATCGTGATCGTGCTGAACATTGCTTCCTCACTGCTGCTGGTACCGGTAGTTTCGAGATTCGTCGAGTCGGGCTCTTCGAGGGGATTCAAGATGGTCTTTATAGCATCAACAATGTCGAGAGAAGAACTCATACTTTCGTCTTCCATCGACGTAGGCTCATCGTCAAGAAACGTGTCGCTGAGAGTCAGAGTAAAATAGTCAGTTGCAGGAACGTGCGATTGTTCAAAGGACTCCGTGCTAGTCGCGCTGGCTGTCGCACTCTCGCTACTTGTGCCGGTGTTCCAGACGTTTGTCACATTGGGCTCATCTAACTCTGGTCCAACGCGGTCAAGTGTTTTCAGTGGTGATATAGTAACAGTGCTCGAAGTACTGTGCTCAGAAGGAATCGGCTTCAACACCATGTAAATTTGATCAAGGATCCGACGAGGCTCATCTTGGGCGCGAGTCGATGTTGAACCGGACACTTGGTTCATCATAGCATCGGAATATGGCGACTAATAGCTTTAGAGTTAAATTCGATGAGTTTGGGTTGCCAGAAGATAGGTAGTATATTTATATCTCTCAAAATTCCGACGGAGTAAAGAAACTGAAGTGATTTCGTGTATAATTAATTGATCATGAGAGGTTTGGCAAACAAAACCACGATGGAATTAGAGAAGAGGGGGGCTTGAACGAGCATTTGAGAGGAATAAATATATAGAGCTGCCATGCTAGGCTGATTAAAAGCGTGTCAGGGCATTGATTAAACACGTCCAGTCGTTCGTTGTGAGCTGTTGGCTATAAGCAGCTATATATGACTCTGAACAGGCCCATACAAGATGATCGTGTCAGTGACCAGCGACGGCAGCTTGTGCTACAGTATAGGAGCTATCATAAGACTCTGTACTCCATGTGTGTCTATGTATACATAGTAGTGTTGCCATACCACGCAATCACCTCCATGCATTCCCCCGAAATCGCATGCAACCGTGGGGATTATGCAGTCGCATGATTGAATGGCCCATTATCGAGTCTAATATTTATGTTGTTGTGATTATCTCTGGGACGTGGCTTATGTCGACAACGGAATACCACAACCAGCACAATCATCACGATTAGTACAACCCCAGATACAGCGCCAACTACTATGCCGACCCATTCTATGGAGGATAGAGAAGTATTCTTAGGGGTACTCGTCATAGTTGAGGATGGCCAACCCTCTGAACTCGAAGCGGTCATGTAAGATGTAGACCAGCTGCTGCTGGGTATCAACTCCTCGCTGGACATCAATGTCTGGCTTGTCTCGCTCAGTATAGTAGCATCGCTGATGAAAGTACTTTCCGCTACCTCGTTGGTATTGGTGGTGGTCTCTTCTGGCTTACTGATCGTGTTAATTATCCTCGTCCCAATGATTATGGTGAACACCTCTGTTTCGGCCCTTGAGAAACCCGATGTACCTGGATTTACCTCCAGCTTCTTACTGGTTGAGGTCGTTTTATGTGCCTTATTGGTCGTAGTAATCTTGTCAATAACCGTCAAAGTTATCGGCGGATCGGACAACGCTTCGTCGCCAGTCTGAGATTCCCATCCTATAGTGAGGACCGGCTCAAATCCAGGGGGAATTGTACTGAAGGTTTGGCCAGCAATGTCCACAAACTCGCGAGGCTCGTTCCGGGGGGGAGGCGATGGCTTTCTATGCTCATCGGTCAGCGGAGTCGATTTGTTCTTCATGGTTGAGCGAGGGTATCAAGGTTGGGTTTCGTTGCCGCTGATGATTGAATTACATGGAATCTTTACGCCGGGTATCTCAGAATTACTCGCGCTCAAGTCTTCAAAAGAGTGAGGATCTTGTGTTTTTCCAACGCCAAAAGGGACTCTGAGCAGATGCATATATAGGGTCCACTCCATTGATTCAAGTCAGAACAATGCATTGATTAAACGCACAGGGTTATCCGTGGAGAGGTACTGTGTTGAAGTACATGTGCGTGACTCTGAGGAGACATCCTAGGATCAATGCCTGAATGACACCAGTTTGTGGAACTACAGAAGCAGTTATCATAGCATTTCGCATACACGTCTACACGCAGTGTCTATGTACTACGCAATCACTCTCATGTCTTCCTTCTAACCAAGCCCTTCCAGTAGTCAAAGCTATTCTCGTCACTCTGTAATGTCCAGATCTTACCCGTTGCCCTCCCACTAGTGTCTGTTTCCTCAACCCTTAGCATACCCCAATCACGCGTAATTCCTAGCACACGGGCCTTGACACCACCTTCCGCCTCGAGAGTGACAGCCTGTTTCGAGTGCAACCAGTGACGGTAGTACCGTGCTTCGAGATCATGCGAGAAGCCTTCACGGATAAACTGGGCGTAGATGGCCTCTATGCGCGTGAGGACGCGGGCTAACAGGGTCTCGAGGTGCAGCTCTGGTGCGCCAGGGGGGACGAGGTCGGAGATGGATATCGTGGGACGGGAGTTGGTGGTGTTGAGGCCGACGCCGAGTATGATTTGGTAGTTGCCGTCAAAGTAAAGGCACTGGGAGAGAATGCCGCCGACCTTTACGTAGTGTGGTTTCTCTTGTGATTTTGTAGGGTCGAGAGCATCTATTTTATGTAAGATTTCCGTCAAAGAATAGCTACGTTAACTTACAAATATCATTGGGCCACTTTAGCTTGATCGGAATATTCTCATAGCCACGATCATAAGAATGGACAGCCTCAACCATAGCAATGGCTGTAATATACTGGATAAACACCACAGGACGAGTCACAGCAAGATGAGCCGGGTGGTTGATGACGGTTGAAAAGATGAGCATGCCAGGGGGCGCAATCCAAACATTGGAGCCACGGCCACGACCAGCGACTTGAGTTGTGGCCGAAACAGTGAAGCCATTTGGGAGTTTAGGCATGAGTTTGGGGTTCCTGGTACATGTCAGATTCGACTCTTCATCAATATCAAGGGGTTGCAATACTTCTCGAGCATGGTATTTGTGCTCGTCACCACTTCTCCGTACATGAGCAGGTTACCCCAGCTTCGCGCAGTGGGCTCAATCTGTCGGTAACGCTTCAGACTTGAGAAGAACAAGCCGTGATTAAAATGAGGTGTGAGTTTCGGGTGAGGTAGCCCCTTTTCGTGAGGGAAGATCTTCTTGATGATCTTGCTGTAATCAATGCTCCCATTCTCAGAGATGCTGGAGCCATTTGTTTCTGCCAAGGATTGTTGAAGGCCCTCAACGCTCCAGACTGTGTCTTCATTCTGGATATGAAAGGTGTCGGTCTCTGCTCGGATCCACTCCTCGCCGTTCTCCTTGTCGATGATGTCGCTCCAGTCAGATAATAACTCGGACACGCCTGTGTCGGTGATGGAGGAGAGGTGAAGTCGTGACAGTGACGGGACTCCTGTGTCGTGAGGGCTGACTTCGAGTCCGAGTCTTGTCAGGCATCCTTTGAGAAAGCTTGCTCGACCTTTATCGGCATCAGCCAGTTTGCTGACTAGTTCATCGTAGCCGGGGACAGATGGCTGAGGATTCAAATTGATCGCAGCAAACCTAGAGACTGTCAGCAAGTTCATGAGGAAGGGGGCATGGTAATTCGTACTCGGGATGAGGCCCAGTAAGCAATGCCTTTCCGTCACCAACTGCGCAGAGAACAACCGCTGCCTTGCCATCACCCCCATCGACATCAGTCTCCTCATTGTAAGAAGCCAGAACCTCAACCTTTCTCTCCTTGATTGAAGCAGCATCAACAAAGACGCCACCTCCGTTGTAGTAAGAGATGATCTCGGAAGCCACCTCGCTCTCAAAAGCATCCTTATTTACTGTCAACCGCACAGCTCTGGCACCCTTTTCACTGCGATACTGAAATCCCTTGAAAGCACCGCCTCGACATGTTCCAGGGAAGAAACCAAGCTCTCTTTTTCCGATGACCTCCATGGGCTTATTTCCGACCTCAAACTCGCACCTTTGTGTCCCGTAGTAGCCGCCGGCACAGAAGCCTAGATAGGAGCCCCCTCGACGGACGTAGTCGCTGATGCGTCGGTTCCCCTCGCCATTCAAAGCCTGGCAGTAGCCGAGATCACCACCGCCTGGGAAAACGAGAAGAGCGCATGTTGCTTGCCAAGGTTCCTTGAGGACAATGTTCTCTGTGATGGGAATGACGGCATAGTTTGGTCCCAGCAGACGGCGGAGGGACCAGATACAATGCCTGACTGACTCAACAGTTGTGCCGAGGCCTTGAGAATGAAATTAGTGAGGATTTTGATGATGAGGAGAGAGGGTCAATGAGAAACCGAACCTGTGTAAACAAGCACATTAAGCTTAACTGGGGCCATGGTCCGTGATTTTCGGGCTTCCGGGGTATCGACGTTGGAAAAGGGATAGTACTGTAGGTAGATGTGATGTTTCGTTTCGTCACTTGACTTTTGCTGGATCTCGCCTCAGCCAAATCCCCGGCTCGAACCACCTTTAACCTCTCTTCAACAACAACGCACAATAGCCAACTCGACTACTGCACTCTCAAAGAAAGAGAAGAAAAAAAGAATAATAAATAATATGACAAAAGAAGAGAGCAACTCGCAACAGAGCGCAGAAGCCCAGGACGACGATGAGCCAGACGAGTGGTGAGTGAGCGAGCGTCTTTTCCGTTGAGATACAGCGAAGCTAAAGCCGAGGCCTTTGTTACCGCCGATGCAGGGACAAGCGGATCTTTAGCACCGGATGCGCAGGTGAGCTTTCTCTTTTCTTTTCTGCACAACAAAAAGAGTTGCAAGGGAGAAAAAGAAAAGATAGACACAAGTTCTGCAAGAAGTTTTACAGATCTGCGCCGTGACTATCCGGTCTTTGCCTGTTGTTACCTATTTTGTTGGGGAATGAGAATGGGTTTACTTGCTAACGGATGGATTCACCAACTTAGATGAGAATGCAAGAATGACGGATTGTTACTTTGAAAAGAAGGATTGGCGCGCATGTGCCGCAGAAGTGAGTATTTCCCAAACGATGCTACCCATCCCATCATCTTCTCCTCTCAAGATATTTGACTACCTGGGTATACTCTCAAGTGTCATAGACTTAGCTGACAGTATCAAAGATGGAGGAGTTCAAACAGTGCTGGAAGGCTCATAACAACGACCAGCGCACCGAGACCAAGGACAATTAAAATGGACTGAATAAACTGTACTGTTACCACCATACATTTGTATCACTATTGTATATAAAAAAAACATGTAGACTAGTGGGTTAGACTCTACTCCTCATAAGAGACCACCAAAAACGGATCCTCACTCAATGAAGGCATCATGACTATCCCGCACTGTCTCCGCACTGTCCAATCGGACTTTCTATCCACCCGCACTGTCAAATTATCACCATGGCTTCACCAAGCTCGACAAGTTCACCATTACATCCGGCCCATTCCACCCCATCCCGTCACCATGTTCATCCCTCGTCGGGCTCTCTTCGCCGCCCGAAGGCTCCCCATCGCCTCCAGCCGCTCAATTGCACCCGCGCTACGATACTCTACCGAAACAGCAGCAAAGCCAGGCGTCACACTGCAGAAGCCCTCGCAGGATGTTGCAGAGGTGAACCAGGAGGATGTGATCACACCGTCGAGACCAAAATACGCCGCCAAACCTAGGTCCGTGCCTTCAAGAGCTGCTCCGGTGAAGCCTTCACCCGTCGCCGCCGCAAAACCCGCTCCCAAGACGACCACCTTCCCTCCTAGTACTGCCAGCAGCAAGCCCGCGAACCCTCATCAGGCGACACCCGTCTCCAAGAACACGTTGAGCGAGACTAGCGAGCATGATGCCGAGAATACGCAGGAGATCAACTGGGAGAGGAGCTGGTACGGCCTCGCAACCAAGCCTGTCACGGCTGAGCAGAACGAAGTTCTCTCGCGGCCCGTCGACCCCGAGGATGTCGAGGTCAAGCCTGATGGCATTGTCTACCTGCCAGAAGTCAAGTACCGAAGGCGGCTGAACGAGGCGTTTGGACCTATGGGGTGGGGTATGGTGCATCGTGGTGAGGTTGTCGTGGGTAGCAACATCGTCACGCGCGAGTATGCCCTCATTGTCAACGGCCGGTAAGCTATCATCATATCCTTTGGACTGTGAACTCGCAATGTCTAACATAAAAAAAAAACAGCATGGTCTCCCAATCGCAAGGTGTCAACAATTACTTCTCTGCCGAGCACATCCCCGCCGCCATCGAAGGTGCCAAGTCCAACGCCCTGATGCGTTGCTGCAAGGACCTGGGTGTCGCCTCTGAGCTCTGGGATCCTGTCTTTTTGCGTTGGTTCCGCAAGAACTACATGGAGGAGCGCTGGGTTGAAAACGCGACCACCAAGAAGAAGAGGACATTTTGGTACAAGAAGGGTTTTGCTGAGGCAGTGTACCCTTGGAAGTTTGTCTAAGCAGCTCGGTAGACGACCTGCCCTTGTAGCTTTTAGCTCCACCCCTTTGCATAGAATCTTGGACTGGATCAGAGCGAAACAGTTGGGTTGTAAGATATAGTACTGTGGTATGGCAGTGGGTGTATCAGAAACACATGGCTTTGGCGCATGGAGCAATACCGTAGTTATTCGGGGAAGCAGATGGGTCAAGACGCAGCCAGACTGAGATCTGGATTAAGGAAGAATGAGGATATGTACACCAACTTCCCATCTATAGATATGCATATCCATTGTTGGAGTAAGTAGTCCCCCCGATTATCATGACGGGGCCCATGTCATAAACACCAAAAGTACCATGTCTAAGAAGACCCAAACTCCTGCAAAACCCACTTCCCAGAACGGAGTCTCTACCTTTCCCTTCCAGAAGCGCTCGCTCCGCCTCCTCGTGCTGCATCACCGCCCCATCCCCAGGGCACCCACGAGCCTGACGCATTTCTAGTGCCAGCTCCCATGTTCCTCCGACGCACCGGACGGTCTTCGTCTGAGCTGGTCTCAGCGTCAATCCTCTCAAAGTCGGTTTCACTTCGACTCTTGCTGATACCACTCCATCCGCTCAGTCCACTAGGCGGTCGCTGTGTAGGTTCATCGTCGTCATTGTCGCCATATGCCATGGGGTCGCGGCGGGTGTTTATTTGCGCACGCTGGGCTTCGGTGCGCAAGTCTTGCGCTTCGCGATCGAGCGCTGAGAGCAGCACATTCAGACGATCGCGCTGGGCCGAGATGAAATCCATTCTGGCGCCGGACTCGCGAAGATGCGGTGGGATCAATGCGCCTGAGTTGGTGGCTTCACCCCCGACTGTCCTGGTACCAGCCGATTGTCCGCCAGCGTTGGTGGCAGCAGCTACAGCGCTGGAGAGTAGGCTGTAAAAGTCGGTGCCGCTGCTGTTGCTACCAGTCCATCGTGCTGCGGGGACATTAAAGCGTGACAGAAGCGACTGCGTATAGCCTTGGGCAGTCTCGGGAGGGGGCGACTCGGGTTCGGAGGGTGGAAGACCAAGGACCTTGACCTTGAACTGCTCAATAGCGAGCTTGATGTAGGATATTCCGGCAGCAGTCAAGCGCTCATGTGCGCTCGCAATGAAGTCGTCAATCTGCGTCTCGTTCTTTTCAAGCCAAGGGTGGACATATTCCTCGTATAGGCGTCGAGCGCCCTGAGTCTGGGGAAGGATAAGGTAGAGGAGGAAGAGTAGGCGGAAGTAGCCGTAGAGAGGGATCCTGTGCGCGTCAGTAGACAAGATCAGGAGTCTTGGCATGAGGTGTATACGGACCATGAAACGATAAACCAGACCCACGACTCAGCGAGGAGACAGCAGCTGAGTACGACCCAGTACATCAACCATGGCGTCAGCTGAGCGGGATCATGTGTCTTGAGAGCTTTGTAAGATGCGAAGATGGGGAAGAGATAGGAAGCAACGGAGCTATTCCAAGAAACAGACAGTCAGTGAATCAGATCAGATCCAGTGGCATCGCGAGTCAATTGCGGTGGTTATCGCAGTTGCGGCTATGACGCCGCATGACGGGGTAATAAAGCTTAAGCTTACGATAAGAGCATGGGAAAAAGGTCAAACATGGCCGCAACGTATCGAGGACAGCCTCGTGCCTGACTGACTCGGGAGATTGAAGCTTAAAATATTCGAGTAAAATGACCAAGGGGGGGTGGTCAAGTTGTTTCCCAGAAGCGAGGGAGGAGGAAAAGTCGATGTAGGTGAATAGGTGCAGCAGAGCAGTTGAAGATCTCGAATCTAAGGTAACTTAGGTATGATAGAGCTGAGCTGGGCTGAATGAAATGTTGTGCGGGCGGGTGAAGTGGGCGCCGAAATACCCGTAAGCGGGGGCGGGGCACTTTCGCGTGACAGCCGCTAATGGTGAGGGGTGACCCACTGAAGTTAGTGCTACAGTGCAGTACAAGTCGTGAAATTTGTCTCGGGTCAAAAGATGGGGGATCACCTGAATGGAACTTGAGCCTCGTGATAAAGTCGAGTGTCTTTTCACGAGGCACAGTGACGCTCTTATGTGAGTTTCTAGAATGAACACGGTTTTCTTTGTTGGTGATGACTCTTTGACTCAGCCCATCGCTGCGTCATTATTGTGAGTCCTAGGCCATGAAGACAAGTGTTTTTTATGTTGACGTGGCTATTTAGGCATCATTTTTAAACCATATGAAGAAGTAAAGTGTTCAGTCATGCGTGGTAATAACCTTTCTATAAGGCGTCTTGTAGGGTAACAACCTCAAAAAAGCCCAACAACTATCTGTACAGGTTAACAGCTAATTCACCCACTATTAGTTACTAAGTTGTTGTATTTCCACCGAAAATAGGTTTTAATTGCTGGGAGATATTAATAAAATGGCTCTTGGTACCTAAGATCTTACATACCTAGGTAGTTAATTTCTAAGGTTATAAAACCTTAGGTTGCTGTAACATTGGAACAGATACCTAGCCGAGAATACTACTTTATTGAAGCTTGGTTGTCTCGAGCCTACTGAGCCGCATGGTTCGAGATTTAGCGTCCGGCTCAATCACACCGAAGATCAAGGCCTGGCCCGTCCGGGGCCGGACTTTTAGGATATAAGCCGGACTCCCTCATCAGCGTCAAAACTGAAACTCGACTTTTGATTCTTTTTGTCTGCAATTTTACCTAATAAACTCGTAGTTGTCGGAGATACTTTCGTCAATTTCTCTCCAGCACTTTTCTTATGCCAAGAAAAGCCTCGGTCGAGTCAGCCGTCACCTGTATGCTTTTGGGATGTGTCCTCGACCGATAGAACCAAGCTGAATCCGGAAATACCAAAGATGAAATAAAATCATGTGAAAACACTTGTACAGGATAGTGCTTGCATATTAGGGCTCTTGTTTTTGAACAAAGGTATCAAGTAGCTGTGTATTTCTTGCAGACATTCATTGTCCCTTCGGGCCGATGTGAACCGCAAATGTTTCGAAGACGCGGCAGATACCTACTTCTCAGGTTTCAACAATGGGCAACTCTAATAATTTGTTCACTTGGAGCGAACTTGTATTCTCGTGAGGTCGTTTAGCTTCAAGCCACAATTCCGTCTCTCAGTTGAAGCAGTTATCAACAGTCCCATCAACGAGGCAAGACAACTGCTAACCAGCCGTCTACGCATCATGACGTCCAAGTCCTAAATAATATGAATAAAACTAGCTAACTAGTTAATTTATATTATTAGAGTCTAACATCTTTAATTCATCCTTCGAAACACTTTCCACGCGTCCACCAACCCGTCGCTCGCCCGCGGACACCTGATCGACCGGAGGCCCGGCCAGAACGGAGCTCCGGGCCCACCTAATCCGCTTCGCACAAGCTGAATTATCTTGCTTTCGGGGCGAATTTTCTCCACTGAAGCTGAAATCGTCAGGAAAGGAGACTGATAGCGTGAGTTGACGTCTTCTGCCCGCGGACTCGGGTTCAGATCTTGATCTCCTCCTCCGATGGGTACCCGAGATTCAGATCTTGAAACTCGTCTCTTGAAAAGACGTCAGGTCTGCTGTTTTCCTCAGATATAAAGACCGGGAGGTATAGCAGCACACATATCGAGTTCGATGATATTCCCAAAAACAATTTTGGAGAAAAGTCTCCCATACATCTGTCTTTACCGAAAAGGTTCTCCTCACCATATAACTCGACGACGGTGTAGAACACTGTAAATATGAGCATGTCAACTCTGCCCAACGGGCTCATCACGTTCGGCCCTGATGCCAACTGCACTCTCGATACATGTCCTCTCGAGGCGAGCATTCTGCGATACCAGCCCAACATTCCCGCCAATGCCATCTTCATCGCCGTGTTTGGCGTGTCCATAGCCATTCACGCCTTTCAGGGCATCAAGATGCGTACATGGGGGTTTATGTTGAGTATGATGGCAGGATGCATACTCGAGATTATCGGTTACGTTGGGCGGCTAATCATTCATGATAACCCGTTCGACTTTAACGGGTTTCTAATGCAAATCAGTATGTTTTTCCAACTCCGACGTTGAAGCATGAATGGATATGAGAGGAACTGCATAAAGGGGGCAATCTTACTGACTCACGTATGGTCTGTATCACCGTGGCTCCCGTCTTCTTTTCTGCAGCCATATATGTTCTTTTGTCGCAGGTGTAAGTTCGCTTCGCTCCGCTCCGTTCACTACCCAGGAACCAACTGACTGACACCACCAGCATCAACTTTGTTGATCCAAACATCTCTCGGTTTCCTGCCCAATACTTTTACTGGATCTTCATTCCCTCCGATGTCGTCTCTCTTGTCCTCCAGGCAGTCGGCGGTGCCCTCTCGTGTGTTGCCACAAGTCACAGTGCCGTTGCAACCGGAGAACACATCTCCCTTGCCGGCCTCATCTTTCAGGTCGTCACCCTCATCTGCTTCTGCGTTCTGTTCGCCGATTACGTCTCCAAGGCCTCGAAATCACCCTCTCGATACCGTCTGAATAAATCGATGGTCATCTTTCTTGTTTTTCTGTTCCTGTCGACCATCTTCATCCTCATTCGATGTGCCTACCGTATTGCAGAGCTTGGCCAGGGCTATTTCAGTGCTCTCTTCCGAGATGAGGGTCTCTACATTGGTCTTGAATCCTGGTAAGAGCAAATTTTCGTCTTTGACATCCATGCGCGCCGTCGTTGACCATGTCCAGTATGATGTGTGTTGCTGTCCTTCTTTTGAACGTCGGCCATCCAGGATATGCCTTCGATCACCAGGAAAACATCAACGAGAAAGATCAAAACCAGGCTTGATAGCTCGTGCCAAACAACCCGATTCCTCTGAAGGCTGATTAGGGACGGAGGTATCGCCGCTTGCGATACCCAATCTTGTCGGATGGAAATTATCCTCATCAGAGCAATTGATTCCGTAAGTAGGGATCCAATGTCCAACTTGGACTGGCGGGCTTGACGAACTGTTTAGTTATTCCCAATATTGTATTTCAGAATGGCAGCGGGTAAATAGGTAGAATGGCGTTCTAAAATGGTTGTTATCTTGGGAGGCTTTAGAAGGTTTATAGAACAAATAGATTTTCATCACCCTTACAACATGTGGATTTTACCCACTGCAGTCTCGACGAGTAATTCAGTAAAAAGGAGATCGTTGAATGTTTAGACAGAATCGGGAGACCAAAGTGGCTTCGCTCATTCATTGACACTTTACCCAAGTAACGAAATGATGGCAATTAGAGGTCGTATCGTAGACTCGCCATTTGTGAGCCGACTATCCAAAGCGTACTCCGTATATATAAAAAGCTTCCGTTCGCCTCACCCTAGGCTTCTAGGGGTGTTCTGTCTCAAGATCCATGTGAACATCAGGCCATTTGGGCCCTGCCATCAGCATAGACGGGACACAAGAGCTGCGGCTCTATCTCTGACACTAGGTCTGAATGCCGGGAGTTTGCTGCCATCGGATGCTTCTCCTAAGGATGGGCTGAGAAATGAATTGGAAAATGTGCTTCTGTGTTCGCTCTGCAGCATGCATCTAGGAGGTTGGTTCCTAGTCTAGGATCACATGTGGTATTTGGTATTTTTCATTAGCACGTTCAAAACAGCGAGAATCTACAAGCGCGTGTGTGCCTTCATTACACAGGTTGTGAGAGAGAAGTATTGGGTGTTGTAGTCTTGTGAAGTTTAGCCTAATCATGACATAGCTGTGGTCGATCACAGCTGTATCTGTTGGGATGTTAACGGCTTGCCAGCCATACCATAGAAGTCTTTCGAAAATTGGATATGTGGAAAGCTGGCAGCTGAACATAGAGAACATCCCGTTGATACCTTGTAAAGTCTCAGGTAGCTCCGGCGATATAGGAAGGTTTGCGTATGCGATCGATCGAACGTCATTCACCTAGGACTACATCGCTATAACTCACCCTCAAGGCTGCATTACATGTATGATGAGCCGATAAAGACTTACGATGCTCGCCAAATCAACCGATAACAGCACGCCGGACCGAAAGCTGACTTCTTATATAGCATCGTCTGTGTTGACCCCGCGTTGTGTCGTGTCTGGGGGCCGACCAAGGAATTACCTATTGTTTATTGCGAATATTTGCTTTTGCAACCCGCCAACCCCGCGTAAGACCATACAGTAGAGAGATTAAACCAAGCGGGTGGCTTTGCCAGAGACTGACGGACTTATCAAGGCCAGATCCGAGGGCTACTTCGGGTGTGGGCCGTTCAGCAAATGCCGACAGTAGCTAAGCGGGTAGAAGGTAATGAGTGAGCATAAGTAATCCATGACCGCGTGTCGCCTCTAATCATGAAAGGGACTGCATCACGAGGGCATGTGCGATGGGTGTTTGCTGTTATGCGGAGATTATGCTCGCCTGGGTTTTAGTGCGTGCAGGGGCAAGGGCACAAAGGCTTGGGTTTCCAGACTTGGTTCAAGACCGAATCGATCAGAGGTAAACCACTGACGATGACGCAAACGATCGAGGAGATCTTGGTAGGCATGAGACGTCGAAATTCGAGCAATAAAAAAAATTCGAGATTTAATCTAATATCGCAGAGGGTATTTTTCAGGGTCGATTGAGTGGTTTCAGCAGCAGACGGTCTCCGGTGTGGCGGAGAGAACCCCTAGAGACGATACGTATCAGTCGACACTTGGGCACATTTTAGAAAGGAAATGAGCTGGTAAAAAAATGCTTAACACCATCTGAGCGCTGTGCTGGAACTAATCACAAGCAAGTTACGCCGTGACGGAATGTACAGTGCCCGGACGAGATCCCAGCGGGCAGGCGTCATAATATTGCATCGAAAGTTCCAGGGCCATTCCACAACCATCGCACCGGGTTCATACTGGGGGGTTGAACAGCATCACCGTTACCACCGTAGACGAAACTTAATGGTTAAGTGGGATTGTCAGATTCATCCGTAATCAAATCGCCTGGAAGCTTGGAAGAAGCACGGTAACATGGTAGCAGTCGACAAGGCTGTTGACAAGGCGCCTGGACTGATAGGGCTCGAACACCGAATGTCATCATGTCGGTTGTTGGCGAGGCGAGCCGTTAGGCGGTCCCAGCGAGTTGGATGAGAAACCGGGATGGTAGCTCTATTCTCCTCAGAGTTATGATCAACGTGTAAAAAAGCCGACGACTAGTCGATTGGGATCGCCTAGGCCGAGCTGAGCTGTTCCGAGTGCCTGGTACAGGAGTAAATAGTTGTCCTTGAAAAAAATCTGTTCTCCTTTTATTGACAGGCTGTGAACTTAGCATGTCGAGTTCGGGTAGCGCGACGACGGCGACAACTAGCACCAAGTCTATGCCGCGAACAGATATTTAAGGGCCATTAGCGCAACGGCGTTGTGCAAATCAATGGTCATATCGACGCCGAGCAACAACGACAAGTGAGAAAGGGATGAACTGGTGGTTGCGGATGACGATGATGGGGAGAAGATTTTCCGCGCGTCAGCAGTTTCCAGCAAGTTTGTAAAGATAGATCCGATTCACACGATGTCACCATTCCAACCTGAGGTAAAATCCATGTGCGCAGACGCAGGCACCAAGGCACAGAAGCCTGTCAATACCGCACACCCCTTTCCGCCCCTTGTTCAACTAGAGTTGTTAAAGGATTAGCTTCAGGCACAAGCCTATTATTGGCTCGCGGAACAGGCCACTGTTGCCGCCGAACAAGGGAGCCTGGGTTGAGGGGTTTGTGTCTGACTGTCGGAGTCAGCGAGTGCTTGACGCAGAGGAGCGCCTTGTAATGGAAGCAGATTAGCTGGTATGATAGACTTCGGTTTATCCCACGATGGTAATCGCATATTTGCGACCTTGGAGCATATAGGGAGAGAAGGGAAGATGTGGGAGTCATGGAGTAACCTTTAAAGGCTTCATTAGCAATTGAGAATTATTAACACGCTCCAGGGAGGACTTTGCTGTGCTGTAGACTCAAGCTGCGGCCAGCTCCATCGCCGCACGCCATCATTGCGTCTCAAATGCGCAATGGCAGCGGCAAGGCGATTGGCGATGTGTAGGTTTTCGAGAGCCATCTCCTTTGTACGAGTTGTGCGGCTTCGCCCTGCTGAGTGAGATCGAATCTCGGGAATTGTTTGGGGTCATAAGTGGAGTACTTCCATCCTGTCCTTTAATGAGAAGCCTTAACCATCTAACGACTGAGCTATCTTTCAGACAAGAAATGGCGGTATATGGTTTACTGCGCCTGTGAGATGGGTTCTGGAAGAGAAGGGATCCTGGCGCACCTAGGTGTACGTGCAACCGAGTACAAAAGGGGCTGCGCTTCTTTTCTGGTTCTTGCAAAATAATACCGAACGAGCTGAAGCTGAAATGTAGGGAGACTGAAGATCCGAACTTTAGCTGAAGATATCTGAAGAAAGAGAAAACAAACCGAGAACATTGAGCCCTGATTCGCCGAACAGACAGTCGGCCTTGACGCGGGCAGGGACCAGCGATGTAATAGCATATGAGTTGTAAGCCAATACAACCACTTATCGCCGAGTTCTAGGACGGGAAGATTAGGTTCCGGATAAGATGCTTTTTACTTAGGGGCCCAGTGGCGAGTTTCGTGGTGGTTTTGTGTATAAGAATACCAGTATTAACTATCCAATGTTAGCTGGTTATTTTCAATATTGACTTCGGTACCTGTATCGAGTTGACACTGAACTGGGGACAACTGCAGGGGCTCTGACGTAAAGTTTTGACACTGGATGCGGAGGGCGGTGGGAGGATCTACCAAGTGCTGACGGGGGGCAAATGCCTGCACTGCAACGCTGCAACCAACATATGATTTTATTATTAACGCCGCAGAGCTTGGGTCCTCAGTGTGATAGAGAAGAAAAGTTCGAAAAAGTGATAATTTCTCCAAGAATATTGTGATGGGTCTTGCAAGAAAGAGCCTGCTCGACACGTACATAGAACATGTGGCTGTGAGCACCAGCAGCATCCTGCCAAGTCAAAGTTTAGCCTGGCAAGCGATGGATAACGGCCGTGAAGAGTTCAGTCTCTGTTAGTCGCTGCAAAGAGGCCATTTTAGATATTTGAGTTTAAACCGTCCGCTCTTCAACTCAAAGTGAGTTTAGATGGCGGATGGACGTAACGGAGCCTTAGGCTTTGCAACCGTTGGTGCACTAAGGAGCGGATGGCACGAGACGGTACAGTAATGTGACCAAACGGCGTTCCTTGCAGTAGCTTCTGCATCTGCAACGGTTGTTCTTGTCCGGGTGGAGAAGGTCTCAAGCCGCAAAGCCGCCCACTTGGAGATGCAAGCCGTTAACCCCTTATCGTTGTCGAGCCAAGCTTGGGGACCGAGAAGCGAAGTAGAAGGGACGATGGCATGGTCTTTAATATTGTAGCCCGCTGTTTCGTGCCCTTTTATGTGAAGCGTCGGATAACAAAGCCAATGGAGGGTTCTGCATCACCTTTTGAAGCATGATAGGTTGCACTTAATGATTTGCGACGAATCCTGGTTTCGCTTGAACGCTAGAAGCATATATATCCTTGTCGATTTCAGTCAACAGCTCAGGACATTTTCCGCAATCCGAGACTGGGCGCCGGTTCTTCCTCCGATCCCTCGAACCGTCCAATACCAAGACGGAGGTGGTGGCGGGCGGGTATGTAAGACGGGAGAGACGTGGCGTTTGCAGGAGGCAAGGCGGTCTCCCGTCACCCATGGCTTTGGCAAACGTGGGCAAAGAGTTCCGGATCACCAAGAAGCAGGGTAACCAAAACCATGGACCCTTTTGTGTGGCAAGCGCATGGTTTGTGGGGGACTTCTGACTGTGGCCTGGGATTTGGGTGTTAAATTGGTGCGTCGGACATGTGCAATACTGTGCGCTCACCAACAGGAGATGATGAGTATCAACATATCACTGTCAGAGACTCGTTGAACTTCGCATCGTCCTTCACGTGTCATGACCGGGTTTCTAATGCGCAGAAAAGGAGACTCGCTCCTGTCTGAACCGCTTGTTTACATTGGGGGTGTTGTTGACGCGTGTGAAGTTAAGGTGACATGACATAACTGATATGCACGAAACTGGCGTGTAGCCTGCAAAACAAAAAGCTGAAGAATTCCAGAGCCTGCCATCAAGTGAGGGTGAGGGTGAGGGTGAGGTTGGCCCACAATCTGTTGGGTCAGGTTCCATGTTGAAAATCATCCATAGTGGAGGAGGTCTGAACTCTGCTGGAATCTCCTTCCACTGTTTTCGGCTCTGAGAACTACAGTAACAGCAGTCCACTAAACTCCGCTGAAGTGCCTGGGCTGCTGAAATTTTGACTCTGGGCCGAGGACCCTGGCTGTTACCCTCTGGAGACTGTTCGTCCTTTCCTCCCTTGCCGCACCATCTCGAACGGCCGGTGAGTTTTCACCCCTGCATGTTGTTAGTGGCACCCCTTTTCACCTATGTCCCGCCCCTTGTGCAACAGGTATCGACCAACGCATGGACTGTCCATCCCGTTTTCTGCTGCGTACTCGCTTTTTGTGTAGGCACCACTTTGCACTGAGCTTCTACTTAAGCACCGCCAATTTTATGATCGGTTGTGCTATCCTTGCGTACCATGAGCCATCGTTCCATTCAGAGCTGCAATGCCAGAATCTCATGATACTGTAGCTGTATGAAGCTCTGGAACCTTGTGCACATCTACGACAAAGTAGAACAAGCTTTCGAAGATTGCTACACCTCCTTATATCTGCCCTCAATAACGAACGGTAACTGGTTTATCGAGAAGAAAACTCGACATGAACGTGCCTGGATAAATGAAGCACTTGCCTGTTGCCTCTCCCGCTACCATTCCCCTTTACGACTAGCCTCCCCTGTCCCCACACCCATCTTTCCCCTGTTCCTTGCACACCCCACCTCTCATCCCTTCCTTCCTTCGTCCTTGCCCTGGGACGCCCTGTCAGTCTAATTCCCCCTTCATCGTAGTCAACAATTTCTCATTCAGTTCAGAGAATCTCAGGAACTTGTTGGTTGCATTGGCTCAAACACACCTCGTCCTTAGACGGTCTTCTTTCCCGTTTGTTCCTTCGTTTACTAACCCTCACTCATTCTCTTCCCTCCGTTCGTTACTTTCCTCGACCGTCATCTTCAACTTGCCTTGGTACCTATCAGGATCACGAGCCTCGTGCCGATCCAGTGGTACCCCGGATTGATGAGATCAAATCAAACTGCCGGCCAGGAAGTTTCCATTTGACAATCCCTCGAACTACGTCGACTCGCACCCGGCGACAGCGTCCTCCCTTTAGATCCGCAAACCAGAATCGACCCAGACCAAATAGGGCAGATTCGACTCACCATACGCTCAAGCCTTGGGCGGAAAACTCGGTTGTTTTACTTTTGTTCATTCTCGTTCTCCGAGTCTGAGACAGCCTCCTTTATCCGCCAAACTTGCCTCTCTCGTTTCCACTTCTGGACTCAACACCCGACACACCCTCGCTTGACTACCAGTCGGTTACCTGCTTTATCCTTATTCCTCTTACAACAGCACCTGGTCTGCCATCGCCCGTCTCCGCCTGCAGCAAACTTTCACATCGCACTACCAAATTATTTTGCGTGACTATTGAACGGCGACAATCCCCGACGAAAAGACCCCGCGCGATTCCCTCGAGTACGAATAATTCTGGCCTCGCTTGCCGTGTGTAACTTTGAAGCCATAGCCCTTGACAAGCTCGACCTCGAAAACAACTAGAGCTTTGGTGCTCATCCTTGCCTGAGCGGGTTTGGTCAGCTTAAAAACCTGAGCAGGTACGAAACCCTTTCCTTTGATTGTGCTGGGAGAATTCATTACATTGGGCAACATCCTGGTTCTCACGTTCAGGCTACCCTCACGTACTTGCCAATTGATAGAGCTATGAGCAGCACAGCCTCGCCACAATTTCCTTTCCACGACCTGATCATCATCGCAGACCGTTCAATAATAGCCAGGCTAACCAATACAGTGTTCGAAGCAGGATTGGTTCCGTTACCAATCTAATTCGACCTCATCGAAAACTATCAATTGTGATGAATTAAACGCTTCCGCAAAGCAACCCCCACGGCATCACCTTCCAACCGAGGAAAAATAACATTTCACCCTCGAGAATTTTTAGTCATTATGAATCGATTCAGAGGCAAGAAGAAGGCCAAGGATGACCTCGAGGCTCCACGGCCCTCGGTCGAATCCGAGTCTTCTAGCCCGTTCAGGATGTTCAGCAAGAAGAAAGCTCCCGAGGAGGAACCAAAGAAAGAGATTGATCTTGCCACGGCCCTTCCTTCAACTGACGATTTTCGAACAAGCCTTCTCATGACCAACCTCTCAGCACGATTCTCTATGCTGCGGGAGCAAGATGACCCCAACACCAAGGTTGGTAAAGCCAGTGACGATAGTGTTCTGTTCCCTAAGAGGCAGTCAAGAATGATGGACTTTGGCTTTGCCGCTGGGTTGGGGGACATTGCTGAGGTTGAATCCATCCGAGCCCCCTTTGCGCGCTCATCCATGCAGTCAAATGATGATGCCGCTTCAACAAACGGAAGCGTAATGGGCCGCTCGAAGCCGATTGAAGGAAATAACTTGTTTGGAGGTCGGCAAAAGGTCTACAAGATTGGATCCGGAGGGAACAAGGGGGCTATGAGTGGCCGCGTACTCTATGGTGATGATGTCGCCCAGTCAGCTTTTCAGAAATGGCGGCAATCGGAGAAGGAAAGGCAGTCATTCGAAGATTTGCAGCAAAGCGAGTCGGCCGAGTTTGAGTCCGCTCGACCTGAATCTCCTTCACAGGCCGACTATAATCGGAAGAGAGAGACCAACTCCACAACTTCATCTGGCCCGTCCGGAGCTCGGGACTCGACAGCTGCTACATCTATTAGCTCGTCTCAGCCATCTTCTTCAGCCAAGGACAGGGAGTCGTTTGCACGTAGCTCTCGTACCGTCAGCCCAACACCACCACTGGAGCGAACCGTGACCCGGACCCGTCGACTATACGAGCAAAGTTTGAATCAGGATCTCCAAGACCAGCAGTCATCAGCACTTTCAAGGATTGACACACTATCGAGGCGCACGCTCGGGAGCAGAACGCCAGACCTAACCCCTCCCGTTCCCTCTCCAGCCAGTGCCACATTTGGTGATCGTTTCATCACGCGTTCGGTCCTGGCCAAGGCGAGTGCTCCGAATCTGCGATCTTTCAGTCCCCCCTCATCTCAAATGAGCCCCGTGGAGTCCACGAACAAGTTTCCCAGCATGGACCAGAAGGCTTTTGGTGCTACACCTCCTCTTAGCCCCCCTATTAGTGAAACCGGGGAAGCCCAGCCTCTTGACCGAAGCAGGATTGTAAGTCGGACGAGTAGTCAGTATGATGAGTCTAGGTACGCCCAAAGACAGTTGCAGATGCAGCAGGGCCGTGAAACTCCCACCAACCGGTTCCGCACCGATTCCAACGCGTCACTGTCAGGTCCTCGTTCTCGGTCCTCTTCTGCCCACCGACCGTACTTGGAGAAGAACGATTCTGGATCATTCAAGACCGAGCCTACTGTTCAAGAAGAAACGCAGCCTTCAACCTTCTTTGATGACGACGATGATGACCAGTCCGTCCTTAATGAACCGCACCGTTCTGATGTCGCCCCCCCTCAGGTCACTGTCGAGAAGCCAGCCGATAATGAGCACCCAGCTTTTAGGCGATCTGCACTACCAACGCCTTTGTCGATTAGTGATGGGCCCGAAGGCGCAGCAGCCAGCACGACGGACGAATTGCCCAAGGATTCACCTACACTAGGACCTACGTCTGGGGGTTTGAGTGGCATGGTTAGGCAACATCTACGACACGACAGTGGTGCCTCTTCGATCTATGGGAGCGTACCCAACGACGTTGACTTGACCTCGCGGTTCCCGCCTGAACGTCCCGATGCACATGCTTATGAGCCTAAGACAGTTGACTCGAATGCTTGGGAGTCGATTGAGAGAGACTTGGCCATGTCGATAGATGGTAGCGTGACAAGTCCCACTAGATCCTCTGGCTTGATGGAAGCTCAGGCATTGCCTGGATCTGACTCCACCCGAAACTCGAAACTGAATGTCAGTTCAGAGCAGGAAGAGGAGACGGATGACTTTGCTCGTCATCTCGCCGACGGTGCGCGGCGTGTAAGGGAGAGACTTACTTCGTTTGTTGAATCCGACAGCGGTAATTCGGCACCGGAACCCCCGCCCCTGTCCGAACTGCCCCCTCCACCTCGCCCGAACGCCTTGGGTATCTTGAAATCTAAGTCTAGTCGTGGCTCTTTGGTTGATCGGGGCCGAGCAGATAAAGAAAATGGCAGCCAGTCGAAAGCGAAGAAGCTTCTTGGTCTCCGAGGCTCGTCACCTGCCCCTGTCGCAACTTCTCCTCGTCGTGGCTCGTTCGAGCTTAACGATAGACCAGCGCAATCTCCGGAGGAAAACGATGAAGCCAACGCGCCAAGGGAATCTGAGGAGAAGGAAGGCATGCACGCCGGCCTCAAGGCTTTCCGACAAGCCCGTCGAGAACTCCAAAGGATGAAGGAACTTGAGCTTCAACAGCGATACCAGGGTCCACAGAAGCCTCCTCCTCCAACAGGCAGAGAGCGAGCCCAAACTACGACTTCTTCCCGACCGCCATCTCAGGAACGCAGACCACCTCCCCCCGTCACCTACAACCGTATACCAAGCGAAGAAGCTAGAGGGAATGCCGGATCTCGTGCCGGCTCCCGCTCAGCATCGCGCCCCCCTTCTGAACGCGACCGAAGTGGCTCGGAGGCAAGCAGCGGAGGTCGATCTGGCAGCCGGCCGCCGCGTCTGCGAAATGGCTCCGTTCCTCGCGATGATTATCATGGGCCCATGGGATCTCCGGTTGGACTCAACGGCAAGTCTCGACAAGGCCCAATGATGAGAGCACCGATGATGCCTGGACAAGACATGCGACGTTCGCCGCATATGCCACCTCAGCCGTACCCGGGTAACGTCTCACCCGGACGTTTTAACCGCCCAGAAAACAGCTTGCATATCCATCCTGCACATGGTCACGATTCTGGCCAGCCATCGCCAATTTCACCTCTCAACGCTGCTCCATCGCCTCACGGTGCCCAGTCTACCTACAACTTTCCTGGCCCTGGCTCTGGCCCCCAGAGACCGTATGGCCCTCCTTACCCAGGCGGCATGATGCGGAACCGAGATATGTCAGAGCCCTCGATCAAGTCACCAACTTCAATTATGGGCCATCGAGATGGTCTTCGACCCGGACCTGCTGGTTTCAGTGCCGGTGCGGTTTCGACTCCTAACTTGCACAGCAACATGACCGCTCCTCCTTTACCCCCGATCAACCCCCGGCGCAAGAACACTGGAACCACGCTCGGTGATACCACAATGAGCCCTCATCACCGTCCTATGAGCCCTGGCGTCGCGGATGACCAACGCGGCGGCTTCCGAAGTGACGAAGAAGACGGCGCTGGGCTTTACCGCCAGAGGTTGCGAAAAGCCACCAGCGAGGCTAACGGCATGAACGCACGAGCGAGATCGATGCATCCAACTCCTCCCCCGCCAATGGCTCCTCCGCCTCTGCCTCCTAGCATGAGCAGCAACGCACTTCCCGGAGGGATGATTTAACGGTTCAACGAATACCGTCGTTTTCACTTTTTCGATTCTCTTAATCCACATTTTGCCGATAGCATGAGACTCACGACCAAGATACCTCACGGCCATTTTTTATTCGTTTTCATTAACCTAATCCCAGTGCCCTCTATCGACGAGCAAAGTCTTGGGCAATGGGGCCCGAAACTTTCGTGTGTATTTCTGGGGTGAAGGCTTTGTCACTCCTTGTACGTTTTCTTTGGGAGATAATTCAATCCGGTCTTTGAAGGATGGTGGGAATCTAGTATCAGGCGTAAGCAAGCCCGACTGGCAAGGGGATCGAGCAGGTCTTTGGTTCGCAAAGCTGGCGTCAGGGCATGGTGTGGAGGGAAACAATGTATCTGGAAGCAGAATGGAAAGGAACAAGCGCGCATGCATTCAACAAGGCGGGAGAGGTGTTTGGTTTTGTACGTATAGGATTGGGAGCAAGCGGCCAAAAGGCGTGGTGAGGATACCACGTCAATTCACACCATATTGACTCAAGGAAGCTGTCGGCAGTTCAAGTGATGATTTTGGGGTTGAGACACCAGTGGATTGATAGCCTCACCAGTAACCACAACTCGTTGACGTTAATGCCTCTTCCCTTATTACCGGTGCTACGTGCTGTGATGGTGCCAGTCAGGTCCAGTGCCAGTGTGTGGGCTTTGCAACAGCTATGGATGCAGAAAAGGGCCGACGTGAGGTTGGTTGTGTTATGTAATGAAGGAATTTCCCGGAGGGAGTTTGAGGTGGTAGTTCGGGAGAGGCCGGGACGCAGTCCAGATTTTGGGGATGATTTTTCTGAAACAAGGGTCCTGTGGAGGGTTCAGCGGTGGCAAAGAGAGCTGAGATTGGAAATATACAACCATGATTGGAGCGTGTCACCCACGATGGACTGTTTTCTTGTTCAGTTTAATCAGTTACTTGACCGGGCCATACAAGCGCCGGGCGAAAAGACGCCGAGAGTGGATTGGTTGCAAAAATGAAGAAGCCTTGGTATTCTTGTCTCTAATTCAAAGTCGCCAAAAAGACCGCGGGTATCGATATTTGTACAGTAGGTAAAAATCCGTGAATCCTTTCCTGTTCGTCCTAAAAACCCCAAGACAAGCCAAAACCATAAAAGCAAGAGTAAAACGCCCTTGTAAGCCCGACGTCATTCTTTCCCTTGGCGCCTCATGGTAAACCCATCGAAGAAAGAACCCTCAAAGCACGCCGCGTGTTGAACAAAGCTTTCGCTGATGGAAAGAGAAAAACGACCCGAGAAGAACCAGTTGCTGAAGGAAACTGGAATGCTGACTTTAAAAAGTACAGGGTATCAATCAAGTCGAAGCAATGAGGAAGGGTGAAAGTGACGACCGGGTAATGAGGGTGAAGGTAGAGAAGAAGGCAAGTCCCAGGTAAAACGAATGCGCCATCGTTCAGGTCGTCAAGGTTACGTGTCTCGTGAGCGAGGGTATTCAGACTCTCATCTCATAGTCCTCTCGTCCATTGGTGCGAGAATTCTGGTGCATGTTTGAGGGAGGCGAGTGAATGAGGACGTGTCGTCGAGACGCCTCCATGGATAATCTAGCACAGAGGGCAGTTGTTGCACTGCTTGTGGCCGCAAGCGGTGCAGGTGGTGCTGATGACAATCATGCCTCCACACTGGCAGCAGTACTCGTAGGCGGGCATGTTTGTGATGGTTATTGTTGATGTTTTTGTATCGTGGTGGTGTAGTAGTAGTGGTGTCGGTAAGTTAAAGTCTTGGAGATGATAAAACTTGTAAGATGATGGTGATGAAAAAGAAGAAGAGAGGAAAAGAAGGTCGAAAAGTAGAGGGAACAAGAGCAACCTAAATAGTCGCAGAGGAAGCAGAAGGAGCAAGGTAAGGCAAGGCAAGGCAAGGCAAGGCCAGGCCAGGCAACGGAAACCACACCCCTTCGTCCTCGGAGGTGTTGATCGGAGGTCGGGTGAATGAATCAAACCAAAGAAAGAATGGGGGCGCAATGGGCTGGTTTCGGCATCTTCTAAGACGGGAAGAATCCACAGCTCGACCAAATTTTAAATTTTTATTATTATCCCCGAGCGACTAAGATGGATTTTGTCACTCACTGGAAAGCCTCGGGCTGTGTGGGCAGTTTCTGTGTGTGGTGGTGTTTTCTCTCGTCTCTCTGGACTAGGTTGGTTGACTTACACGCTGTCTTAGCTTATCCGCGCTAGGCAACCCTTAGATTCAAGGTTCCCTTGTTGGCTTGGGTTGCATTCGCGTCTCCGCTCTCTTGACAAGTCCAGGATAAGGGGAACTTTGCATGTGCCGTAACGAGCCCAATGGGTAGGTGATCTCAGCCGCGTCTCCTACTGGCTGGGGAGGCAAGGCGAAGACATAAACTTTTTACACTACACTACCGGTATCGGTTTTCATATCTCAACCTCTTATGAGGAGGTTTGCAAGAGGGATTGTCAGATTGGCATCTCATGTGCGCTTACTCTTTCGCTTTTCTTTTCACAACGTGAGGATCTTCTTTTTGTGCCTGTGGAAACGAGAAACACTTGCCTTGTCTGCGGCTCGGGCTAATTTAACCCAAGACCCTGGCGTCACAAGCTAAGGCGCTTCCATGTTGATGCTTTTGCGTGTGATACGTCATCGTGCAATGACGATGTGTGTGCAAAGTGGCTAAGGTAGTTTGATTGTTGGGAATGAGAGACGTTGAAGAAGCCAGAAGCAATGAGACATGGTGACGAGCACTCAGGCAAGCGACAAGACAAGAATCAGCCCAGCTGATGTGTGCTGTGCTGTAATGTGCAGTACTGCAAAAAGGATGATCCATGCCATTGAGTTAAGCGCTTGAATTAACTGGCAAAGATCCCCGCCGTCGTCGTCCCCGTCTTTTTTGACAACCTCCACGTTCACAGGGCCGCTAAAGAAAATGAGAAGAGCAGAGTCAGAGCATCCATTCCGTCCACTCACGACCCCCGTCCATCATCTCCAGACGAGGCTAGCGAGCAACCCCCAAAGTCTGTCTCTCTCCTTGTCGAGTCTTGTAATATTTCAGCTTTCGAGCTCCATTTTCCATCTTGCTCTGCATCTGAAGCCGAACATGCGCATATGCTGTGTGGATATCGGCCCACGCGGAAAGGACACCAGTGCATCCGAACATCGTCCCTGGAGCCTGGTTGCGGTAGAAACATACCTAGGTAGTTCGATGAATAAACTCTGAACTGCGCCTCGACGTCGTCAGTCTGTGTGAGTCGGTTTCTCTCCCTAGCTGACAAGATCGACAGAGGCATCAAGATCAGAGAAGATCCCCTCCTATCTGAGCCCATTTGCGGGGTAATAAAGCAGCAAAACCATCATCTCACTGCCGGCCGCCATCTTTGCGGAGGAAAGATACAGTACAATACAAGTCCTTGTCGATCTGGATGAGCTGTGATGGAACCCCAGATTTCGCCTCCTGATGCCCAAATGTTGAGAGTCACATCAGAGTGAGATGCTGTCTTCCTGCAACCTTGGATGCATCCGTCCCGCGGGTCTCGACTCAACCAGCAACTTACAAGCCTCAGGTTTGTGGCCTCACTAGCGGCGGCGGGATGACGCATTCCTGTCGGTAATTTGGAAGCAGGCGACGAATCGGATGGGCTATGGAGGGTGGACGTTTGAGTCTGTGTCTGGAGACAGGTTGCACTGGTTCCATTTCTAGGGTCCAGGCGATGGACCGACTGCAGGGCAACCCCCCCCGCGCGTGTGCGCCACCGGGGATCGAGTTCCACCCCGAAGCTGGAGGCTATTATGAAACAGTATGGGGTAAACGCTTCGAGATTCGATATCTCTCACCTGTCATCGTCGAGCATTTCCCATATTACAAAACAAGGGTGACAGACACGATTGATTGATTGCCCGCTTTTTGTCTTGCTCTTCGGTTCAAACTTTCGGGGTAAAGGCATCCGCGGTTAAAGAGACATTTCCCGCATGGTTTTCAATCTTGTTGACGGTGGTTTGCGCCGTTCTTGTTGGTCTCGTCTTACACGTGGAGGCTAGTCGGGATGCCAATGGTTGATCCCATCTCCGAACGTCCGACGAGAAGTTATTACCAGACTTGTAAATTTGGAAAAGAATTTGCCCGAAACTCATCATAACAATCATCTAATGCTAGTGCCATTTCCCACTAAAGTATGACTAAAACAAGCCATTCAAAGTCATTCAATTTGGCGTGTAGCAATCATTATTATAGACGTTTCGCGTACCTAGTCCTAGGAGAACGATGTTAAAGTCGCACTTTCCTTGTTGGTGCGGCGGGAACCCAGTCCCTCTTTCATGAACCTTGAACCCCCAAACACCAGTCTCCATCCATCCGCCTTAGCAAAAGCAGAATCTCCCAACTCCATAGATCGATATTTCATCCCGTCCTACCATCCCGATGTTCAAGTTCAGTCCCAATGAGCCTTTCTCCCTCTCCACCGGCTGTAGGTCGAGCAGCTACCCAAACCTGAAAATCTGGCCGTTGTTGCCGGCATCTCGACCAGGGTCGAAGAAGTATGCAGGGGTTTGGCGACTAACGGGCTGAAGAGAAACGATTTCAGGAGCTTGAGACTGCATTTGCTGCCGGTGCGTGTTTTCGGCAGGCCTCAGCACCTCGGCTACGGCGTGCTGAACGATGCCTTGAACCGTTTCACGAATTCTTTGGGGCATCTCGGCAAGCGATCGATTGTGCTCTCGTAGCACTTGGGTATGCTCCTCAATTGTTCCTGTTCGCTCCATCAGGGCATCAGCCGATCTCAACATCGGCTCGTTGGCTTGAGACACTAGGCCGAGTGCCCACTGCAGAGACTTCTCGCTGTCCGTCTGCGTTTCCCCGTCCTTGAGGATGATCCGATGTTGTGAGGCTTGAAGTGCTGCAATCCTGTTGATTTCAGCCGTGATAAGTGCGTGGTCGATATCGGCTCTCGCTCGTTTGCATATGTGTTCAACTGGATGACCGGGAGCCGGGCGTTTTAGCCCATGGGGAATTGCTGATGGAACTGTGCCTTGGGGCGGCTCGAAGTACGTTCTAGCAGTATGAGGGTCGTTGAAGTCGGATTCGATAGACGGCCGAACTCTGCCACGTTCGTTTCCTGCTCTGGCCTGCGATGGAAAGGTCTTCTCTGGACCCTCGCTACGGAACCCCGGTTCCATCTTGATTCGAGGTGCCTCTTTGGGAGTTTCTGGCAATGCCGGCTGGCTTGTTGGCACGTCAGGAGCCGGAGTCTCAAGCTGTTGCGCTGCCCATTCTCTGAGGGAGCGCTTGTCAACCTCCTCGCTGAACTTTCGAGGGACATTGTCGAAAGAATCATGAACCGCCAACGCGACTAGCAGGAACTCGAGATCGGGGTGGGTGTTTTCGTCAGACACACGACACCAAATCATGAAGCTCTTGTAGCAGTGCGTGTCGTTCCATCCTCGTCGAAGGCTCATTCTTCGGATCTGGTTGACGACACGCCGATATAGATCGGGATGCTTCTTGGTTGCCGAGAGGATTTGTTCGACTGCACGGTCCTGTCTCGCACGACTAGCTTCTTCTTCGGCCATGACCTTGAGCCTCAATCTTGTCGTAGGCATAGGGGGACTGTCTGCTTGATCAGCCGTGCCATCGATTGGCTCTATTTCTGGCGACATGCTCATAGTGTCGCTCGTACAAGGTGATTGACTAGGGGAAGCCAGCGTTGGATGTACTGAAGGTTGCTGTATGTTGGGAGTGCCCAGTGGTTTGGCCTATGCGATGTGCCTCGAGAATTGATAAGTTCGGATGAATTATGATGTGAGAGGAAAGGATGAAGGGAAGGAAGGGATCAAGTCGCGGGTTTTATACCTCGAGATTAGGAGGACGTCAGTGATTCACTGTCACCCGCTCCTGGATGATCGTCCTGAGAAGAGGAACAAGCCGAAGACGAAGGGAAAAGAGGAAGAAGAGGAAGAAGAAGAGGAAGGCGAAGAGGAAGGCGAAGAAGAGGAACAGGGAAGAAGAGGAGGAAACGACGAAGACGAGGTCGATCCACGAAATCGAGATAACCTTCAGTCGAGAGATGCGGATGTCAGGTATTTCCTGCGATCGACCTAGCTTTGATGCTTTGGTATCTGTTGCCCTTTGAAATCGAACGAGTTTCCCTCCTATGCCCGAGTGGGCTTTTTGTGCCCCAAATGCTGCCTTGTTGGCGTTGCTAGGCGTCGTCAAACCCATCAGCCCCTCCAAGCGGTATCAGGGCCACAATCTCACAGCGGGACGGCCGCTGAGCAGCCCTAACATTCTAAGGGTTTACCTAAGACTGTTCCTAAGATCATAAACTATGGCACATATTCTACTGATCTTTGGAACTCCCTGATCCGTATAAGGGCACTTGTGGCCGGCAGATTGGGGTAACCCTGGGTATAGATCGTGCCAAGAGCTGCATGACATGATATATCAGAAACATACCATGCCAGCTTCCCTCATGATCCGTCGTTCTTTGCATTCGATCGTGTTATTTGAGTAGCGGCTGCCTATCTTAT
The DNA here is from genome assembly GCA_013184455.1 of Fusarium continuum. NCBI lineage: Eukaryota > Fungi > Ascomycota > Sordariomycetes > Hypocreales > Nectriaceae > Fusarium > Fusarium continuum. The sequence goes on along the minus strand of JABCKB010000178.1, from coordinate 59,958 downwards.
AACCCTGCAACGCCGCATGTTGTGTCAAGGGTTTTGCAGATCCAGGGGTCGGTGCGGCTGGTTCTGGGTATAAGTGCGAGCGCTTTCATTTGGCTGCACTTGGTGTGATTTAGATGTTTACCCTTCTCTTGCATTCATTCCACTGAGCTTTCATCGATCACATCTGAAATAGAATATCCAGACTCGGCATTAGATATATCTCCTCGAGTTCCATCTTGGTGGTGGACATCAGCAGAGGTTTAGGCTGCCCAAACAAAGCACTGCAGCAACACCCGCGTTGACGGTCCGGGTCTCGTTATGGTTAGCACCATACATTTTGCTGGACCTGCAGGTTTGCAGAAGCCTAGCCCTACGTCGAGAGAGAGTTTTTCGCCTCGATGCACGAACCATCACGAAGCTTCAACACAGACTCATTCTGTATCAACAGAGTTTGAATGAACATCTGTGACCTCGAAGCTCCGCAGCTCCTCAACCTTGTCCTGGTTTGCCTATAAAAAGGATCCGATTCCCTCAGAATCCGAAAAATTCAACAAGCACCGAGTCCAACAAGTTTCCCAGTTCTGCTCAGGCATCCTCTTTTAGCTTTCTCTCTGGCACTGCACCCGCAAAACAAAAGCCATATAAACACTCGTTGCCCCCTCTCAAACCATTCAAACACACAGAATCTTCTTCGCTCATCACAGCGCTCTCTTTTACCTCTTTCTTCTTATCTCAGAGAACTCACTCATCTGCTCTTCAAGATGGCACGAACTATTCGATTCGCTGACGAGCACAACGTGCACCCTGGCGACTCTCCCACAAAGTCGTTCTTGATTCCAACCTCAGGCAATCCTGACGACATTATCACTATTCCCAACTCCTTCGTTACACACGCCGATATGGACGACAATATCAACATGGTCGTCCACAAGATCAAGTCGGTGCGAGAAGAAATCAGCGCCATGGCAGCTAAGGAACTAGTCACCACTGACCACTTGGCCGACCAAATCAACAATGCCCGATCTGTTACCAGAGGGATGATCTTCAGAGTCCAGCGCTACTATGAAAACAAGTTGGAAGGCATTCGCATCAAGCCTCAGCGCGAGTTCACTGCTCTTGGCCGAACCAGCTACGCCAACCGCCTCAAGCATGCTCTCAGCGCTGCTCGCTATAACGTCAGTGCCCGAGTCGCCCTCATGACCAAAGGAAAGGACTCCCGCCTTCAAAAGCTCCATGATTCACTGGAGAAGTTGGAGAAGTACGGCATGCTGGCCATGTTGACCGACGGAGGAAGTGAGCCTCACTGGGCGTGGAGCTTGGCCTAAAGGCCCGACTTTTCAGAAGGATACTCAAAGCATCTGTCGAACTTTGGGGGAATATAAGTGACTTTTCAGCGTTGCATCGCAAGACATGATTATGGTATTGTACAGCATGGGCGTTGGCGGGCTTGGATTCCAAGGCGTTGGACAAGCATCGGGCTTATGGAACGGAATGGAAGCGAACATAATGGAAAGGCACATAACGGAGTTGGGGAGTGATACCGTTTATCAATGTTTGTGAGTTTACAGGGCATCATCGGGGGTAGCCAGAAAAGTATCAATGAAGCATTATGAACAACATCCACAGTGAGCGACGTGAACACTCAAGAGTACATGATCTTTACCAGCCTTGCAGTATCTAACCGTTCAGTGATTGTGCTGGCTTCTGCTTGGTCTCACCTGAACATGATGAGAGTGACTACGCAATGCCCCTGTTCACTTTGCTTCTAGAAGCAGAGAAGAACTGAACAGGGGCGTTACGCCAACAAAGAGGCCGGATCAAAGTTTTCTCTAAACCGTATAGCTACAAATTGTTCTTCGGTTAGTTTCACAGCAAATGAATCTAATGCTGAACTTAAACTCAGGATTCGAGTTGGTTACAGTCACGTTGAGCTTTACACCACCAAGCCGTAGACTCTCCTACGACTCATGAACAGTCCATAGTGATAGCGCTCATCGCAGTGATTAGTATATAATTCAACTACCAAGTTTTGTCTATGTTAAAACCGCAGGAACACTCTATCTGTCTTGACCTTCTTTCAGGTCTACAAGGTTGCAGTTTTGCAAGGTTTTCAGCAGCAAAGTTTTTGATCGATTGTGAGTCATGGAAGTTTTCTATTTTTCTATTGAAAATCTTCAAATCTTTTGGGAAACTTTGTAGGTTTAGTTTTTCCATACCTTTTCGAAGCTGCATAGCCTATTTTGTGTTTGGGTTGTGACTCGATCAATTGCTGGGTCAGTTCCCGAAGCTTGAGAAGCGCGCACCTTGCGACGAGAGGAATCATCTGGCCACTTCCATCACATTAGATTTTTTATAGATATGTTAGAATGTGCGGTGAGCCGAGAGCTCATGGATCGAAAGGTCGCTGCTCGGTCTGTTACTGATGCTGGTGGCTTGGACAAGAGTAATCTTGGCTTGAGGAACTTGCAGATTATTTCTTTTTCTCTTGTTAACTCTACTATAGGAACATCCTAACGGGTCTGCAAGGCGAAAGCCACATCGAATGACTTGTTCGCATAGTTCATCAGTGAGTTTTGTGCAAAATGAGTCATGCTCGAGAGCAGGTGCTGTGGCATGTTCAACGTGTCGAATGATCCCCAATTGCTTTGGTGAAGGCAGTCCAGCTTCCCAAGACGGCTTTATGTGGCCACAGTCGCTGGGGGGAATTCAGTAGGGCTGTGATCGACACACCTCGAAAAACCTGGGCTGGTCAAGATCATGTTCATACAGCCAATCTGTTACCGATACCGCTAGTATTGCCACTGGTTGTTGATACCTATAGCGACCGGATCGAGGATAGCTCATCTCAACCACTATATCGCCAAAATCGGTCATTTCATGAGTGGCCATGAACGCCTAGAGTGTCCCATTGCTAGAATATCGGGAATAAATAATATTTTGCCTCCTAGTTGTTCTTCACCAACAACTATTTCCGAAGATAGGGACAGCTCGGAAGAGCCCCTCAAGAGAGGCAGCTTACGGCCTATCACCGGTTCTTCTAGAAGCGCTTATCAGCCATATCGAAAGGCTTAACTTATCATGTAACGTTAGTATCAAGATCTATCGAAACTACCGGCATCCGGCAATGTCAAAGAGGGTGTAAGAGAGAGGGGGATGCCCAAAAGTTGCAAATTAGCTGCCTCTTACGGTCTAGCCTCCCCCGGTCGTGTGCCCCCGCCCGGCTCCGGCCATAGCTACAAGGTAAGACGCGGGCATTGTTAACCAACTACTAACGTTAGAAACCCAGAACCTGAACTGAACAATGAGATATTCCCTTACTACGGAATTGACTGCACTCATCGTTCGATTGATGAGCCCGCACGCACACCTACCTGGTCGGTTCGTAATAGTGGCTCCTGCGCCGAATACTAGAAGCTGAAGTCTGCCTCGCGCTTATACGTTGAACCCTTGTCTATTCGGTTATTGACTGCAATTGATTGATCTGCTTCCCTGCATCTTGAGATCTGATCTTGCTACAGAATACCCCATCCATGGCTCCAGGCGGCAGGAAAAAAGGGAAAAAAGTACCACCTGGCCCTGTTTCTGACAAGCCATGTCATAACTGTCGACGTCGAAGGCTTCGCTGTGATCGATTGCTTCCCCACTGCGCAAAGTGCGAGGCAAAGGGCGTTGAGTGTCTTGGCTACTCTCAGATCTTTCAGTGGACAGGTGCCGTTGCTTCGAGGGGAAAGCTCGCCGGACAGCAGTCGAGCGCTGCCTTGTACACCCCGGCTCGCCCTACTACAGCTCGGTCAAGAGCTTCACTATCTTCTGTTTCTTCTCTCTCCTCCACCTCCCCAGCCCCTTCTTCATCTGCCTCCTCCGCAGCCTCACCCTCAGTCCCATCATCATCACCCGCCTTCATCGCCCCGAGCCTCTATCAAGTCGAGGAGGTGACAGAGACCTCAGAAGCCGAGTTCGAGTCCGAGCCCGAATTGGATATAATCAATGCCCTTGACGATGAGAATGATGAGAATGACGATGATGCGACCCCCCTAGCGAGCTGTGATACGCAGCTCGTCTGTACCACCAGTCATCCCCCGGCGTCGAAAACGTCGACGCCGTGGGTGCTGGTCGATCCCTTGTACCAAGACATTGCGAGCAACCACAGACAGTATCTCGCTTATTGTACGCAGCCCTTGGTCATAATTGGTTGAAAAACAGAGAAGAAGAGACATGACTGACAAGAATCTCCAGTTGATGCGCGGTTCAGTCGAGATTTTGTAGCCTACGACATGCCCGACAATCCGTTTCGAAACCTACTCAAATTCACTCAGGCCCACCCTCTGCTACGCCAGGTCATAATCGCTGCCTCGGCGACGCACATGTACAACCGCTCTCGGCCATGGTTGTCTTCGGACTCACTCGATAGGGGTCTAGGCCCTAGGAATTTGCTCATGGACGCTCTCGAGGCGAAGCATCAGGTTCTGCGGATGCTGCCGTCCGCGTTGCAGAGTATTGAGTCTATCGGTGGTGACATTGTTCTGGCGGCAATCCTGTTCCTGATCAATGTAGAGCTGATAGAGTCTGGCAAGCATAACTGGAAAGCCCACTTTGATGGCGCCGGGAAAATCATGAAGCTGCTAGGACCAGTGTCAGATGTAGATGAGAGCTTGAGAGACTATATCGTGTCTGACTGCTTCATGTGCGTTACTGACCATGCCCACCACCAACTGCCGTTTGCTAACGTCAAGCAGTTACTATATACTAGAGTCTACGTTCCGGCCTACAGCTGCAGACTCACACTCATACTTCGAATCATGCCAAGCATTACAGATCCTTGGCAAGACAACAAATAGCTATTACTGCTGTCCGCCCGAACTCCTCGAGATCATGCTCATTGCATCACGACTCTCTAACACGAAGCACGATGATGTTGTATCGACTGACATGGTGACCGCGGCTGGAGCAGCGTTATTAGACCGTGCTCGGAATTTCGATGTTCTCCCTTGGGCGCAAGATGTCGACCTAAACAGCATCCCGTCTACCGAGCAAGATCCTATCCTTAGTCGTTTCCGGGTCGCGACATCTCATCGCCTTGCGATTTGTCTCTACATCTTACACGCGATACCCGCGGTGGGAGTTTGGGTGGGTGAAGATCTGGCCGATACCATCTTTGCGGAACTACACCAAGTGTTGGGCATGATACCCGACGACGATACCAACTTCAAGGCCACGACGTGGGTGACTTTTGTCTTTGGCGCGTGTGCCAAGACACCCGAGATGAAGGATTGGGTGACTGTTCAGATAAAGAAGCTGATGCTCGAGTCTCCATGGGGATTCTTATATGCGGCCAGAGATGCACTCCAAATGCTGTGGAGTGTCCAGGCTGAGGGTATGCCCATGACGAGTTGGGTACAGACGTTGAGAGATTTACATATGGATTTCTTGATCGTCTGAGCTTCGGGTTTGGTCTAGCAGTTGATTACTACCGGAACGCTTTCTTATTGTTATTAGCAAGAGCTCGACGTCTGAGATGAGGTTGGAGGGCGACATTTTAGAGGCTCGGTGTCTCGATACTTGGTGTACAACACATCTTTTGCTATTACCGACGACCATATTTTGGCGTTCAATGATTTCACGCATGGCTAAGGCTTAATGATACTCGTCAAACGAAACGGCTTTGGGATATAGGAGTAAAGTTGGCATAGGACTCAGACGCTGGGCATGGATGATGGTTTATGGGACTCATGGGACTAGTATTTACATTAAGCAGTCATCAAATTGGCGCATTCATTTTAAAGACATATTTTCTGCTTCAGTATTATTGCTACGGAGCTGCTGGACGATGCCAGTATCAATCAACCCTTGGATAGAGTAACGTCAAGGACGAGATTGGATTCCCTATGTTTGACACTATCGGGTCTTTATTACCAAAATCCTAGTTTGAGGGAACGATAAGGTCCTTAGGAAGAAATATTTTTCACACTGATCTCAAACTCGGTGGTTCTCGCCGACCGACACAATGCTTCACTTTTGTGCCCAGGATGACAACGATTTACTAGAATTCGGCCGTGGAAAACAGAGGGAATGTTTGTAAGTTTTCAGAAAGTCGATATCTTTGGTTAAAATTATGATGGCAAGTCTAAATCTAAGACAAAAGTAGCCTACGTCAAGCACTTCGTCAAGGGGGCCAAAAGCAACATCACCTCGGCTCAGCCCTAACAAGGCTGATCACAACTACGAGGCCAAGAAGTAATCTACACAGCCGACTATTTTCGGAACCCCGGGGCTGGAAAAAAACCACGGTCAGCCTTGGGGTTGTACACCTGGTTCAACACCTCGACCGAGTATGTTGCACAGCCCTCAGTGCAACCCACTGCCCCTGACTGACGGCTTCGGAGAACAGGTCCCCCGGAAAGAAGAACTTCCAGAGCTGAAACATGAGCGCTATAAAAACCCAGGTGTTTACTGGAGACACGTCCCCAGGACCTGCCTGAGTTTCGGGCAGTGGCATGTTGCTCAAGCGTGTTTCTGGTGCCAGCCGTCAACACGGTGGTGACGTCGGATGAATTCCGACTCCCGCTGTGGAGTGGTTCATGGGAAGTTCTTTTAATTTAAACTTATTACTTACCGCTGAGCATATCAAGAGCTTTATGTACATGCGTGTGTTGCGGTACAGCAAGTAGAAGGTATTATCATGTAAAGGGCACGAGTACCTGCATGACTACTTAAGTTAGTTATGAGTCACAACATGACTAACAGAGAAAAACTTTGTTTTGCATACCTAGGCTGAGTATGCTTGAAGTGACGGAGGTATTGGTCCAGGTTGAGTCTGGTGGGCTGGCATTAACATGACATTGGCTATTCACTTCTAGTTACATGCTACTATTTTTACGGTGGCATAAGCTGTCGGCTGCGTGGATTCATTTCATCTTCTTTGTTTACCTGTAAACTAATGTTTATCTTATGGCATCTCGCAGTTATTCCTCTCTGTCATAGTCTAGGTCAAGATCAAGAAATACCGAAGATGGGATATCAAAGCGCACTAAAATTGCATCGTGTCAGCCAAACTGAGAAAAACTACGAATTTCTTTTATGCAAATTTAGATGAACCTTTTCGTATTCCAAGAGATATGATCGCTAGCTTATCCTGCTCTAGGCAGGCCATAGTGAGAAGCTCCGAAGGTTCATTGAAAACACTGTGCTCCTGAATTCATACCATGTAAAAGCCAAGTATCTACCTCGAGTCCAATGGCTCGTCTCGTTTATGTATGTACGCCGCCTCGTTACCTGATCATCCAGTATGAGATATGTCTTCCAGAGGCCTCCACAGCTAGGACCAGCTCGTATTATTTGTAAGGCGTCCGTGAAAACATACAATAAGCAAGCATATACAGAATCCATATACAAAGATCATTAAATCCTTGCAGCCACTCGGGTGCCGTTCTTGGAGCATAGCGCCAGGGCATACAGCTCCATCCACTCTTTGTCATCACGCGACTCGAGCTGAGTGTAAGTCTGCGCCATCCTAGCCACCACGTAATGGGTTTCTAGAAGAGCGTATTGTTCTATCATTCACGTTAGCTTCTGTACCACGCACCTCTCCACCGGGGTTGGGTTCAACTTACGTCCGATACAAGCACGCGCACCACCGTTGAAGGGCAGATATCCCCAGCCAGGTCTCAGATCCTGCCACCTCTCGGGGATAAAATCCTCAGGATCGGAGCCGAAAACGGCCTCGTTGCGATGCATGGCGTAGACGTTGTAGAACATGGCTGTTCCCTTGGAGATGAAGAGTGGCGACTGGCCATCGGCGCCGCCACCACGAGGGATTGTCGTGTCCCTGACTGCGACGCGGGCGTTTGTGGGGATGACAGGATGCAGCCTCAGGGCTGTTGAGATGTGAGAAACGCCATAGGGCTGAGTGGGGAGCTGGAGACTTACATTCGTTGACACACCATTTCAGATAGGTCATGTCTTTCAACTGACTTGCGGTGGGAGGGTTCTGTTCAGCGACTCTGAGAACCTCTTCTCGAAGTTTGGCAAAGATGTGAGGGTTCTTGGATAAGAAGAAGAAGAGGTTGCTAAGCAAGCTTGAGGTTGTATCGCGACTTGCAAGAAGGATGTGCAAGATCTGGTCACTGAGACCTTTTCTGTCATCTGCTATGGCCATCATATCCGTGAGGAAGCTACTCCCTAAACTGCTTTCAGAACTCTTCAAAGACTCGTCGATGAAGGTATCGAGATAATCATACACCCTCTTCTTGGCCCTCTTAGCTGCAAAGTTGAACTTGAGGCAGTGAAGAGGGCCAAGCTGCATTTTTTGAATGATCTGTTCAGAGCAAATCATGTAGTCATCAACAAATTGCTGTTCTCGACTATGATCTGTCTTGTCGCTAAGCATGTTTGTTGAGTGTCCCATAAGAAACTCTGTTGAGACGTCCATGGTGAGAGCCAAGAACAGAGGTTGAAGGTCGACTTCAGAGCCGTCAGTCGGGACATGCTTGATAAATGCTTGGAAGTTCCGTTCTAGAGTCTCTAGAAATGGGGCAGGGTTGTCTTTCCTGAAACTCTGTCTCAGTACTTGCCGGGCGTGCTTCCATGTATGGCCAGACATGACAAAGATGCCTTGGCCAAACACATGGCCAATGACAGAAGTTCGAAACTCTGGAAGATCAAAGTCTTCAGAGGCACTAGCGAGAATCTGCTTGAGATTATGAGGATCGCAGGTATAGACACATTGCCATGACCACCTCTTTTCTATATATGTGGTTCCCATCTCCTTGAAGGCTTTCCAGGTGCTATCCAGATAACGCTCTGGAGATTCACCAAAGAAGACCTTGTACAAGAAGTCGAAGCCAATGATGGGATCCTTGACAGGGACTTTGCTCGTAGCATCTTGACAGCCTTGGGCTTGTGCGAGTCTCCATCTCCGAAGATATGTCTCAAGTGCGCGGAGAGGGACCGGGAGGAGGAGGAGGATGACGGTGGCAACGAAGTGCTGCTCGAGGAAGTTGATGAATAGTAAACTGAACATTTTGTAACAGGCTGGAGCAGGTTCAACTCAGCTCGACAAGTGGAGTACGGGTCAAAACAACAGAGGGAGAAGGAGGCTTGAGCAGCCACCTCTGAGTGGGATCGGGGAGGGTAAAGTAATGGATGCTCTGAGATTATCCCCGAAGGCCTGAATCAATGTCCCAGATCTGGGCCACAAACATACATACGCCCCCCTTATCGATCCATCCTATGAGATTGGCCATACGAAACACATCCAAGTGTTGGGATGGCTGTGGTGCAGTATCAGACGCCACGATAGTATCCCATGATGTGCCATGGCTCTGAAAACAGGGCTGACTGCGAGTCTGGATCCTATTCATGGCCAATATAGTCTCTTTGGGTATGTTTATTTGGAAACAAGAGCCCCAATTAAAGGGGGCCATTTTGAGCTCGGCTTAGAATAGGATCCCTAGTATATGCTGCCCCCACAAGCTCAGGTCGACGTGTGCTGTCACTAACAATACCTCCTGCTGTGCAACGGAAAAACAAGAAAGTGGTATCATGGATCTGTATCTTGACCCTGACGTCCACAAGTCGAAAAAGGGTCTGCAGCGTCGCTGAGTGGCATCGGGACCTGGCGTAGATGGGCGTGAGTGTACGGATACGCAGGCTGTATCAGGAGGACACTCCGGGCGAAAGCCAAGGACCTGCATACCGGCTGTACTCGCAATTGCTTGGCCCATTGATATCATCAGCTGAGTGCATTCCCATTTCTCATGCCGACGCCACATGTTTCCTGCCGTGACACGAGTGATGACGGCTTCTTATGTCTGGTCAGGGGTAGAGTTGGACAGGCATAGAGAGACAGACAAGAGGCGCCGTGTCTGTTGCGGTGCATGAACACGCAAGATTTCAGATGCGGCACAGACCGAGACAGCGTAATTCACCATGAGACAGAGATAGTGACGGTGACAACGACTATCTAGAGCTGTGCTCGGTGAACTTCCACTTTGGAGACATTGGCTCGACTACATGGTATTAGCCAATCTGTAACTTAGGTGCAGTCAGGTAGACGCCACCAGGATATAGATTCAAGGAACTGGCGGTTGTTTGCCTGTATATGCCAGGATATCACACCGCTCGAAGGGGGGCGGATAGAAGGAGTTGCCGCTGAGAGAAGATATGAATAGGCTGAAGGTTGCCAAACAACAGGAGCCTTTGTTGTGATAAGTCCTGGCCCATATAAATGTCTTGCGGCCCGGGGACTAGATCTTGGTTGGCGTTGGTCATCCGCATTGTTTAGTCGGTGTTGGTGGGGTTGGTTATCATGTTGGCCGTCATGTTTGCTACTGCATTGCTTCTTCATCGACTATCTTCGAAGCACGAGACTATTGACGGGCCGAAACGGGGTACCCGGAGGCCTTGTCCGCCTTCTTCAAGGGTTCCCTAGAGAGAAAACTGAAGCCATCCGAGAGAGGTCAAGGCGGATCTACGCCGGAAGAATACAGGAGTCCAGGCTGTTGTAGACGGGTAGATGGTGCATTGAGCCCATCATAAGGCCAGAGAACCGGTTAGATCAAGATAGTGAACGCGATCTAGATTGTTTAGTTGTCTTGCGGAGGCAACACGCAAACACATGATAGAATCGTATTGTGTTGTTCTCGATAGATCTTCTAAGGACAAAAAAGCCCACGCATAACCTTGCCTCGCAGTAGCTTAGGGGCGATCGCCATGAACCCCAAACGTTTGCATCAGGGCAATGTCTCAGATAGAATGTCTTGGTTAGTGCGCACACGCATGTACGCACGCCCCCATGCTCAGAGATCCTGCAACTCAACTGAGGATGGGATATAGCGGGTGTCCTTGAAATAAGACAAGACAGAGTTGGGTGATACCCCGGGAGACGCTGTGCTGCAGACGAAAATACATGCGGTCCCGTCGTTGGCTCCTAGGGCGAGTGGCTGTCGAGCTGGGCTGTCGATTGGATCGGGTGCGCCATCCGTGCTACTATCTCGACTCTCTCCGACGTGTACAGTGTCAGCCGGGCTCGGGCGGCCCAAGCTGTCGGATCCTTCTGAGATGTGACAATCTTGGTTGCATGGATCTGACATGGATTTGCAGCTGGCCAACTGACTACTGTACTGTAGTGTGCTGTAGTGTGAGTGTCAAGAAGAGGTGCTGCTGTGCTGCAGACCAGTCAGTGCCTCCGGGGACTTGTTTCTGTCCTTTTGGTCACTGATGGCTGTCGTATTTAACCCTGCAGCACTCCCGTCATGGGCTTGGGGTTGCCATCTTTGTTGGTCGATCAGTTCCAACTCTGTGACACTTACACGCGCGTTGAATATTGCTTTATGATTCAGCCTCTTTTTTTCTTTTTCTTTCCGTTAAGACCAGTTTACGTCTCTTGGCCACATGATGGAGTCAATTGTCTCACAGGATGGTAACTCCATCGACACCTCAAAGAGGGAGATTTGTCTTTCCGAAGTCTTTGGCGATCCTGTCGATGACTTACATCTAACGCTTTGGGATCTCTTTCAAGAGGCTGCAACTTCGAATCCAGATGGAGACGCCATTGTCTCTCTCTGGCAGCCACACGATCATCTGTCAAACGGTGATCATCCAACAGTCAATGGCAACAACGAGTCCTACCTCAGATGGAGCTATTCTGAGTTGAAGAGCAAGACAGAGCAACTAGCCGAGTCGCTACAGAACCTGGGCTGCCGACCAGGAATGCGAATTGCCGTTGTACTTGGTAACTGTGCCGAATGGGGACTTTTCTTTTGGGCGGCAGCCAAGATGCGCATGACTTTTGTGCCTATCGATGCAACGGTCCCTCGAGATGCAAAGACAACAATACTATCCGTCAAGCCACATGTGGTGGTGGCACAAGATGCAGAGGGTGCGAGAGCCCTTGATCTCCCTGGCGCCCAGTTTTCAGAGTCGAGCGTCTGCATACTATGCGCAGGGGACAAAATTGAGAACTGGTTGAAGCTCTCTGATTTCTTGGTTCCTGGAGAGCAGCAACCAGCTCTGACACCAAGGATGTCTAATGGCGGCAACGCAACAGACAATAATAGTGAAGACGATGCAGCAGCGTTGATCATCTTCACCAGCGGAACAACCGGTGAACCTAAAGGATGCTGGCACACAAACCGCAACCTGATATCTCAATGCTGTGACTTTGACCCAGAAGTCAACGCCATGGGACCGTTGAGTTGGCTTATCCACACGCCCGTCTCTCACATCTTTGCCATCAACAACGCCCTCCGCGCATGGCGTTGGAGTGGCACTGCTGTGTTTCCCTCCAAGTCTTTCAACGTGGATGCCACGCTCAAGGCTCTTGTGCAAGAGCAATGCTCCATCATGTCAGCCACTCCCACCCTCGTCAGGGCCCTGATGGCACATTCTAGTTTTCCCAGCACCAACCAGTTAGATCTGCGAATTGTCACTATAGGCGGTACGTCAATTGGACCTGAGGATATCCGGCTGTGTCGCGAAGGTCTGGGTGCTCAGACTGCGATACAGGTCTTTGGCATGAGCGAGGGTGCTCCTATTGTTACATGGCAGAGAACAGACCCTGACCTAGTTGACGGCTGGCACCCCGGCGTTGGCAAGGTTCTTCCTGGGGCTGCCGTGAGGATCTGCCGGCCCGAAACACGCGAGATACTACCGCGATCGGAGATCGGAGAATTGCACATCGGCGGAACATCTGTCATTACTAAATATCTCAACAGGGATCATGATGGAGCCGTGTATCGCGACGAAACGGGGAACTGGCTAGCGACTGGAGACCAAGCCAGGATAGACGAGAAGGGCGTCGTATATATCCTCGGCCGGTACAAGGATCTCATCATTCGCGGCGGAGAGAACATATATCCCATCAAGATTGAGCACGAGCTTCAACAACTCGATGGCTTGCAGGTAAGTCAAAGTACACTTACAGATAAGCCCAAGATTGACAGGTTATCAGGTTCAAGTCGTGGGTTTACCAGACGATTTAGCTGGTCAAGTACCTGTTGCCATCGTCGTTTTGCCCGAGGGCATAACAAAAGCCCAGGTCAGCGAAAAGGCCAGAAGCGCCGATCAGCGCTACGCTTTAGACGGCGTCTACACTCTAGAGGAACTCGGGCTGGATAAGTTTCCGTTGACGGCTCTTGGTAAAGTCAAAAAACAGCAGCTGAAAGCACGAGTCTTGGAGCTTCGACAAGCAAACATCGCACCAAAACCTCAACTCAGCAATGGTGCATCAACACCAACACCAACACCAACACCAACACCGCCTTTTGTCGACAAGCTGTTGGATGTATGTGAGCAGCTCACTGGAACTCGACCTTCCATAACAGAAAGCTTCAAGTACCTGGCTGACAGCATCACGCTGCTGCGCTACTGTGATAGCGTCTTGCGCGTCTGCGGTCAACGACTCTACTTGCAAGACTTTGCCGAGCATGACACGGTCGAGAAGCAAGCGCGCCTCTTGCTATCTCGAAAGCTGCAACAAGCTCGACTTGTCATCGCCCCAGAGGTCCCCAAGCTCAATCCTCCTCAGGCCAAGCAGCAAACCCACGTCCCTCTACTCCCCAGCTTTGACCATGAACCCGTCAGTGCTACCGGCGAAGAGAAGGACGCATTCTACTTTGCCAAACGAGCTGTCGTACGCGCTGGCTTCTCCTCTTCCGACATTGAAGACGTCCTACCCATCAGACACTCGCTGCATCGGACGGCGATTGGGTCACGTCCGCAGTCCTACCACAACCGCATGGTCTTTGGTGTCTGCAACGTTGCGCAGCATCAGATTCTGCGCGCCCTCGAAAAGGCGCTGGTCTCGAGACCGATGCTCAGGACCATTGTGTTCCCTGCCTCGGATCGTGTTCCGTTCCACGCTGTGCTGGCGTCGAGTCCCGCTCTTGTTGAGCAGCTTGTACATGAGATTGAGTTTGACAATGAGAACGATGCATGGAATCATTTCAAGGATGGTTCTGCGCAGGGGCATTCGTCGCCTTTTATGTTTCAGGCGGATGTGGTGAGAACCATGTCGGATAGTCAGCTTTTCATCAGCTTTACGTTCAATCACTCTGTTATTGATGCCCTTTCTCTCACTCAATGGTATCACGAGCTGGATCATTGGATTCAAGACATCAACACCGATATCCCAGCTCTGACTCCCTACCGTCTCTTTTCCGACCTATTCACTCAGTATGAAGAGAGCGAACCTGCACAGAAGAGCGTCGCATTCCATGTACGCAGGCTCAGAGGTATCTCTCGCTTCGGTCGTGCCTTGTGGCCACCTCAGAAAGCACCCGGCATGATGATTTGCAACGATGAAGGCTCACCACATGCCAAAGAACGTCGTCAAGTTCGCGATAGAGTATGGAACGGCGAGTGGGAGAGTCGCGCCCACGAGTTTCAATACCCGCGATCTGGTCGAATTCTAGCATTGTCGAGTCTCACTAAGCTGCAGGATACGTACGACATCCACCCATCACTCTTCACCAAGAGCGCCATCATACTCTTCAATGTTCTTCAAACCGGCTCGTCTCACGCTTTACTCAACGTCTGGGAAAGTGGCCGCTCATGGCCCTTCATACCAGAGTGGATGGATAAACTTCTCCCACCTGCAATGAGCATCGACGGCCCTACTGTTCAGTGGATACTCAACATGACTACAGTTATCCACAATGAGACAATAATCGAGTTCCTTCAGCGTATTATGGCTGAAGGCGAGGATGTCAAGAAACATGAACATGTTCCTTGGAACAAGGTTGTCCAAAGCCTCAGTGACGAAGGTCCAGCTGCTGTCGACGCATCATTCAGACAAGCTTTTGTCTGGGATGTTTCCCTAGCCATGAGCCTTTCAAGACGAGATCAATCAGGGTTCTCTGCTCTCAAGCCTGTCGCTCGCTATGACTGGCCTGACTGGTAAGTACAAAATCCATCATCGCCCAGGCGACTTGGCCGCTAACACATCTCGAAGCGGATTTTTCTGGAACGCGTTCATGATAGATACCGTTAATCTCTACTTCATTGCTTCATGGGACACATCTCAGATGAATGATACCGAGGTTGATGGGCATTGTGACGCTTTGTCTGATATAATGCGTAGATTGGGTGATGAAAGCAATTGGGATAAGAAACTGGGCCAAGTATTCTGCCTATAAGTATATCACGAGTATTACGAAAGTCTTTTGGGAGGGCACCTTCTATAAGAATTTTATCAATCACTTTAAAGTCATTTAACATTTTTCAAAGCTTGATGTCAATTTGGTCTATCCAAATACCAATCCAGGGGCAACTCTCAAGCCCATCAAAACGCCGTACTCACTCATCTGTCTAAAGGTCACAAAAGAAAGGCCCCATCCCAATTCACTGAACAAACCTCCACAGCATGGATAGGCCATCTACTTCTCAGAGCCCTTAGAGTCCTTCCGCCAAAAGGCAGGATGCAGAGGACTAGTCCCTTTGTCCGTATCCGACTGAAACGTCAACATCCTCGTAAGCCCAGCTTTAGGTCCAGTCCAGAGCTCACACCCCTCACGATGCGCTGAGCTACCGTGCTTCTTGCGAAACGCATGAGCCTCGCTCACAATAGCCTTGACCTCGCGGATCACACCGGCGCGGAGGTCTGTATGGCAAAGCACGTACACCCACTCGGCCCTGAGCTCATCGACAGTCAGGTAGTCCTTTTTTGGCAGACATCTCTTGATCTCGTCATCCATAAAGCCAATGGCGGTATGGATGAGACCAGATACCGCCTCAGGACTCGAAGGGCCGAGCTGATGCTCGAACTCGATAGACACATGCGTGAGGAAATCTTCGAGACGGATGAGACCTGCTATATCGCGAAGTCGAAAGCCTCTATCTTCAGAGCGCCCCTTTTGGTCACCATTCTTGGGACCAAACAGGCTCGTCCAGATGTTTGCCTTGTGCCTGGGGCGTTTGACGGCAACCATACATCCACAGAGCATCTTGGGTGTGTTGCCGCAGGTGGTCATGTCGGTTCGGAGAAGGAGTTCAAGACGGCGAAGACGACGGTTGAAGAGCTGGAGTTGCATCCCAGCGATTCTAGGATCGTAGCTTGGGCGAATCTCGGGCAGCATGCGACCAATAGCGGCGTCGAGCATGAAGTCGACGGCCTGCTTGGTGAACTCGGCATCGGAAGTGATGCAGTTTGGCTGCATACGAAGCATCAGATCCCAGAATAGCTGAGTTGACAGCCAGAGGTTCTCCCATCTAGCTTTTATCTCATCCATCTTGTTGCCATCCTGCTGCACGTTCTCATGAAAGTCAGGACCCTGGAGGTTGTAGCTGGGGCTGAAATATCCTACAATTGGTGAGCGGAATCTAGCCACGCTGTAGAAGCCCATATCCTCAGCCGAGCCATACGTACCTGACGGCTCGGAGATTCTTGCATCGATCAATTCTTTGTCAGACTGGCTCTGGGCCGTCTCGTCGCTGACTAGAGACTGCATCGTACTGGAGTTATCACTTAGGCGACTAGGTGGAATAGATAGAGAGAAGTAAGAGCAGTCGAAATCTTCAGAAGAAGAATGAAAGAGGGGCTCAGAAAGAGGATGGCTGACAAGTTCAGTTGAAGGGTCAAACTCCTCAGTGAACTTTGGATTTCGCTGGCTGCTAGTTTTGACGTCTTGAGATTGGCGGCTGAATTCTTCTCTCATACCGAATAGGCGATGAGTTGATTGAGAACTTGGGTTGCTCAACAATCCAAGTCAGGTTTGCTAGATGAGAAAGACGTCTGATTCAGTTGGAACTTTTTGGGAATATATAGCCGCCTTGGATAATGAAGCTTCTTGCTCCAGGGACATGGTCTTTGAGAACATGTAAGGCTCTTACAAGAACAGAAACAGCTCATACGATCCTTTCTTGAACAAAGACTCGCAGTCTGAATATCAAGCCTCTTGGTCTGGTCAAGATACTGGTCAGAATATGTGAACTTATGACAGCATGAAAGCCCACAGCATGTATGAACTGTCCGTATATCATTCATTCATACAGATCTAACTCACAAAAGAACTTGGCTGCATTAGTCTAGAACATAGCAGAAATTCTTCAGCGGCTTCATCAAAGAACACTAGTCCGCATCCTCATTGAACAAAACACCTTCATCACACCCTCTTTGTATTCAGCCCATTGTTCAAAGAACTCCTCACTCAAGCCTTCTCTTCACCGATTCATCCTGGTATAAGACTCTACAGAATTTTCCCCCAAATAGTTAACAACTTCCACCAATATCTTATATTCATCTTCTTTAGCTTGGAGCCTGAGATTCGTACTTTGCTACACCCAGGCTTGTCACAACATCTACTAACTTACACCCTCAAGATCACTCATCATGAGTTTCCCAAGCAGCCGTGATCACTACATGGAGCCTCTCCCGCTTCGTCGTGCCGCCTACACCTACCGACTATCCTTCTTCTCTCAGCGCCATCGCGACCATCGCCCCAGGTCTTTTGATCTCAGTGAGATCTCAAACTACAGCACCTTGGTGAGCCCGGTATCGTCCCTCGGATCATCTGAGTCGCAATTGCTTGTGATGGACTTCAACGCCCTGATGGCAGCAGAGCAGAGGTCGCTTGAACGGGAGCAGTCGGGATCTGCTAGCACTGATCTTCCATCGCCCCCTGATATCGAGCGTCCTTCAATCAACATCCTCGAACAAATCAGTTCATCTGAAGGCCAGTACGATGCTATTCCAACCACCGCTCCAAGCGACCACGGATCCTCTCCAGTCATTCACGTAGTGTACACTCCCAGATCACCAACCTGGTACGGCACATCTGCGGTTGGGATCTGGAGATCCGCCGGCGGCCATTACTACGAAGTAAGTCTATACGACGAGAACTGGCGCTTCAACTCCTTTTGGATCGAGGAATACATGCTCGACTTTGTGCACGACATTGTTGAATCAGATCACTTCGAGTGGTGGGAGTGTCTGTTGATCTTCACTGTAGCGCTAGCGTACATCTTTTGCTATGCTGCGTTGATCGTTCTTGGGCTTTTTTATCTTGAAAAGGTACCGAGGGAGTAGGGGGTTGAACGTGCTATGCGACTGTCATAATCGTGAATCTTTTGGAGTTTGGAGTTGGGCATGAGGATAAAGAAAATGGCGGTTTGCTTGGATAGATTGTGTGATATTTCTGCTTTACTTTGGGGCGTGTTGGTCAAATAGACTTCTAATTAGAAGGTCTCTTAGCTTCGAATAGTGGGAATCGTGAGAATGAAAACTATTAAATGAGGTAAATACTACAATTAAGTTGAACATCAGACTTAGAAAACCAAGGCATCGAGCCCTACCTATCCCCAAACCAATTACAGTGACCACGATTACGCCCAACACCGTTCTTTCATCATACATGATACATCACTCCTCCTTATTATTTCCCTCCTCATCCTCGTCGTCCTCAACACCCCAGTCTCTCCAACCCTGGCCTTGAAGCCAGCTAACTCCCTTTCTCCAGTTAGTCTCACGGATTGCCTGCGCATCCTTCTCGTAGACAACGCCGGTCACCATGAGAGCGAGCATAAACACCCAGACGTCGCCACCCTTCATGCTCTTCCACCAGCGTCGCTTCACGCCAACCTTCCAGAGGCTGTCGACGCTAGCGCGGGCGGTGTATAAGAACAGTCCACGGCCGTTTCTACGCTCTACAAAAGCCCAGAGGCCAGCAAAGAAACCACCAAGGAAGACGCGCTGGGTCGCAAGAACATGGCGAGGAAGCCATGTTTGGAAGAAGCAGATGGATGCCCAAGCTGTTGAGAGAGCACCTGTGGCAAAAGTGGACATGCGAAGAGCCTTGGTGATGATGCGCTGCAGGGTCGCCAAGGGGTTGTGGTAAAGGCTGGAGAATCGAGGGATGACAGTGAGCGCCGAAAAGACTGCGACGAAGAACCGAGCAAATGGTGGGAACGATTGAAGCCAGAAAGTAAGATAAGTTCGAGCGCAAGATGGATCTCCCGGGTGCAATGTTGCGCACGAGAGGGATGTGATAAGCGGATGGGCTCGAGATGTCAAGGGCGAAATCGCACTGAGGCTGGGAGGAAGGACCTCCTTGCCAGGGAAAAGAGTGGGAGAGACGTAGGCACTGGAGATAAGTCAGTAACAAGCTTTTCATATTAGGTTTGTTCACTTACGGCCAGCTCAGACGCGCCATCTCAGCCAGACTGTCAACAATCTGAGAAGTCTGTGGCCACTTGAGGCTGGATGGCCAATCTTGCGGGCGCGGGTGCAGATAAGCCGAGGAGCTCTTAAAGATCAAGTCTCCAAAAGGCTTAGGGAAGCAATCACGATCGAAGACAGCCGCGTGAAGAAGCTGACCAAAAGCAAGCGGCTGCAACATCCAGCTTCCAAACCACCAGGGCCTCTCCCTCTTGACGCCGTTCTTTCGGCCCCAGATGAGACCATCAGCCTCGCAAAAGTTGTAGGCAAACTCCAAAGCACGGAAGATGGTGTAGATAGCAATGGTAACACGCATCTTCTGGGCTGGGTAAATGCCAAGGGCAAGACCAGCGAACGACGCGCCAATAGCGGGCGCAGAAGGTGAAGTAAGCATCGCTGCAGTTCGTGGGTTGCGCGCGCGGAAAGGCTCGACCTGAGGATCAAGCAAGTGTACGCGCAGTCGGGTGAAGAAACGGAAGAGGATCCTATAAAGTAGAAGAATGGTAGAGAGCGAAATGGACAGCCTCAAGGCAGGGGATTTATAGAAGGGCTTCTTCTTCACGCTCGCATTAGATCTGTTGAGAATAGTTTAGCCATGTATCGCGCATTTATATCAACCATCTACTCACTCGTCCTTGCCCATCCTCTTGGCGACGGCATCCCATCCCTTCATACCAAGAAACGTCATCACAAACACCCTCAGCGCATGGCGCAGCGTTCTGGCATTATAATCGTCGCCGCCTTTTGGCGGTTGCAGCGCCTTCTCTACGCGGTTAGGCGTCGGCGTTGCGCGACGAAGCACGCGGGAACGCGAGAGGATGTATTTGTGCAGAGCAGCATATTCGTGGGCCGAGATGGTGTAGCGCAACGTGTTTCGAAGCACGGGATCTGTTATAGCAGCTGGAGATCTAGGAGATCGCGAGCTTGAGGCGTCGCTAGAAGAAATAGAGGGTTCCATCATGATAAAGGAGCGAATATTGTTGGTTAAAGGATCGTGTGTTGACTCGGGTTAGGCGTTATAATGTGTGCGCAGTTCCACGAGCTGGGCTCCAGCGGCGCATTCGACCAACCGCTTTAGACGGCATCAAGTAAGCTGCAGACACAATACGAAGCTGAAAGGTCTGGACTTGTTCTTGTTACACAGCGGAATTGCTGAGGGTCCAGATCTACGCTCTCACATCTGTTATGTTGACGAGGAAGAGTGTGGGCGATGAACAAGTGATGGAGGGAGAGAGGGAGGGATGAAATCACAAGAACTTGGAAATGAGCAAGACGTCGTAAAGTGGGGATGGAGGACCTCGGCTCCTACATAGGCCTAGGATACCGGTAATGGAGCCCACTGCTTACTGGCATCCGCATATCAAGACCCTGTTGAGTGCGTCCCAATTAATTAAAGCCATCCTCAATTAGCGAATAGAAAGAGACAAGGGAGCGTTAGTAAGGTCATTCTAACAAGGGTTCCCCGCCCTCGGATGGGTACTACGTAGTAATAAGGTATGTAACTATGCTCTCCAGCTGGACTATCACCATCACATGAAACTCATCATTGTGCCCAAAAAGGCTTGTTTTTCGGCCGAAAGAACTAGTCCGGTTGTATCGAATAGGTAGCCTAACGTCCAATACCATCTTAGAAGCACACCTCATATAAAGCATGAGTAGTAAAATCCTGGGGTATCAAATCATTCTCGAAGATGCTACCTAATATCGTCTCTCAAATGAGAGACAGACCGACGCATACTCCATTCGATGCCATAACTACCTTTTAACTTCCAGAATCACTATCATTCATCGTAAGCCCCCTTCATATCAATTCAGTCCCCCAACCTTACTTAATCCAGGGCCCCCTCCAAACAGGACGAGTGAGATTGAACCATCCAGCCCTGGCAAGTGTAGGTAGAATCATTAAATACTTTTTGTTTCTTTTTTACCTTTGCCTGCCACCCCCCAAATTTCCGGTCGTTAAAAACACTCATCGCTTCAAAGGCCCCAATGTTGTTGACATGCCCACCAACGCCATTCATCAACCAAAAATCTTCAAAGAGCATCATATCTTCTCCCTAAACAGGATTGTAGACGCCTCCTTTCCATCCAGAGTTCAAAACGACTAGCTTTTTCCGAGGAGCTGAGAGATCAGCTTTCATCTTTATTTGCCATGTTTTTCCATATTGCACTCCCAATTATCCAGCTGTCGCTCTGTAGACAAATCTCAGGGGATTCCTAGCCAGCATCGATGCAAAAGCTATCGTCCCATAGATTATACCAGAATCAGTTTCACAATTCGCCAATTTTGTCTCGAGTTCGTTGTGCCATCTAATGTCGTCCTCGTGGAGACGACGGCTCGTGGTAAATTAGCCACCCTAACGCATTCCAAAGAAAATCCACGATCGCAAGACCATCTTCCCAAAGGACTCCAAAGAAACGGCTTCTGCAATCAGAGAATAAACAGAACGCACTCGCACACACAAATAGCTATGATAAGCACGAGTGCGAGAGCGTAGTTGATTGGGGAGACGATGTGATACTTTCATCATTATTCACGTAATCCACAATATCATCCGTCAAATCGATAGCTTTGTTGCATCAATCCAACAGCCTTCAAGGATACGCGGCTTCGGTGCTCTTCTGAGGCTCCGTAAAAGGAACCCAAGTGCGACCGAGAGCTGGGCTTTCCGAGGGCCCAAACGGAAGGATCTCCTCCTGCCAGCCTAGCGTGCTCCAACGGCCAAAGTATTGTGGCTCTGGATTGGCAAGTGGTCGGGAAATAACTTCCCATCCTGTGACTTGACGAGTCTTGACCAATTCAACGATCTGGAGTCGGCGTCGCTCTCTTTCAGCCACAGTGTCTTTGACCGCGCGGTAAACGACCTCTGCGTTAGGCAACCCGTTTGCCTTGTTGGTTGCGGACTCGAGAAGCGCCTTGAGCGTGTCGAAGGGAAGGTTGAGGAGGATGCGAGAAAGTATGGCATAGAGTGGGGTCCGTTGTTGCTGAGATGCCCCTGAAACATCTGAAGCTGGCGAGATCTTGCCTTCAGTCAAGGAAAGGTCACCGAACTGGATACCAGAGATCTGCTGAGACCGGCGTCCCTTGCCTAGATGCACTGAAGTTCCTCTAGCGATAGGTGGCGGCGAAAGCTTGCGGTTTGTGGCGCTGCTAGCCAGGGTAGTCTGAGGCGGGAGACGAGCGTAGCTAGACGGGTCGGTAACTGAAGTGTCAATCTTGAAGTTAGGGTGGAGGTTGTTGATAATAAAAGAGACAATCTCGCTCAGGATAGCTCGCGATCCATCACCGTACTTGAACACATCATAGGACCCTTCGTCTCGGTGATCCTCCAGGGCAAACTCTAGGACCTTTTCGACTGTTTGCCAGTTCAGAAGCTGCATAGCAATCTCACATCCACGTCGAGTTACTGGATCCCAGCGGAGAAGATGGCCGGAGGCAGCGTACGAGAGAGCAAATTCAAGGCGTTCCATCATCGTTCCGGCATCGGCCGCAGCACCCTGCTTCATACCAGCGGGAGGAGGGGCAAAGAGCGGCAGTCCGTAAAGGCGTTGGACAGCGATGTAGAACGAGTCAGAGCGGATCCATTTGCTCTTGGTCTCGATAATGACAGTAGGAAGAGACGGGACGTTGGGGATAGGTCGAGAGAATTGCTTTGCTATGGCGTTCGCCAACTCGGCACTACGCGAGAAGAGGATCCGGTGGCCTGGGATACGAACCGGGGGAGCTCTCTCATCCGCATATCGGAGTTCCAAAACACAGTCGGCGAGTTCAGGAGAACCGAATTGTTGCTGAAAATGACCAATAAGACCCTCGGCGTCGTCCATGGGAGATATCATGTGGGGAGGATGTCCGGCATTCGGCATCATTCGCGGGTACTCGGGACCTCCAAACATCCTGCCTGGGTGGTTTGGCGACTGGGTATCCTCTCCTGGGCCAGAAACGCCATTTCGCACAGAAGCTGGAGGAAATTGACTGTACACGCTGACATCATCCGGAGGACCGGATGCCTGTGAATCATGATAGCTGTGCGGAGTGGGGGGGCCGAAGTTGTTACCAAACGGAGGGAACGAGTCCAGCGGTCCATAAGCCATGGCAGGTCTTCCGTAGTTATCGAAAGTGGTGACGGGTACGTGATCTGCACCGTACGGCATCATAGGAGGGAACCCGCTGGCACCTGGGGCCATGTAGGGAGGTCGACCATCAGGACCTTGCATGCCTGGAGGAGGGGCAATACCGCCAGACAGAGGAGCAGGAGATGAGCTTGTCGAACCGTGAAAAGCGCCGAAATGGATGCTACCGTTGCTAGGATGCGGTTGATGCATAGGCGGACCATTAGGCAGCGGAGGGCGAGGGCCACGCAGATCGCCGTTCGAGGCTAGTCCTAGAGGTCGACCAGCGGGTTGGAAAGAAGGAGGCATCTGATATCGGCCTGGTGGGACAGCCGGGGGAGGTCGGGACTTGTTGAGCTTTGAAGGTGGATAGTTTTCTGAATGCGAGATATGAGTCTTGTAATACTCGTTAAGGAATTGAGGCGCCTCACCAGGCTGGTATTTGATTTCACCCTTGGTCACGACACCATTTGGTTTCTCATTGACTTCAGCAGGAGCCTTGTCAGATGTTTGAGCCCCAACATCGGTCTGGTTATTAGTAGTGGGCTGATCAAAATGGTCTGAGGCTACGGAGTTTTTGTGGGCGTCTTCGTTATCGCTACTAGTTGTTGCATGTTCGGAGGCTGATGCTGCTACAATAAGAGAGACACGATACGTGAGTGGAAGGTTCCATGTTTTATTTTGAACAGAATTGATGCGCTTGCGATACGTACCAGAAGAATCTTGAGCATTGACCGGGTTGACAGCGCTGTTCTTTAATTCGTGGTGAATGTCAGCCTTTGTCTCGGCCGCCTCTTTCTCGGCCTTGGAAGCCGAAGTCGAAGCAGGGCTCGAGATTGGGCTCGCAGTTGCAGCTACGGGAGCACCCTCCTTGACCTCAGCAAATGCGGTACCGTTAGTGAGCTTTGGTTCGGAGGGTGAAGGTGTATCAGGTTCCTGGGTCGTGGTGGAGGAGGCAGCAGTCGTCGTAGGGGCGGAGGCAGCACTGGCTCGAGCAGCAGCGGTAGCGGCCTGACGCTTCACATGAGGCAGCGGGATAGCAGGGACGACGGGCTTGGAGGATTGAGCAAGCTTGCTCCCTCCAGGTCGGCGAGTCTTCATGTTGCCGTTTGGGGGCGCCATTTCATGGGCGAGGTCGTTGACGGTTCGGCGGGGAAGGTATCGACGAACAGGGAGGGGAGGCGGGCGATCAGGTAGCCAACGCCAGGCCTCGATAGAGGATTCGGGGGGAGGAGACTCTACGGATCTAGAGGAAGAGGCATGGAGAGCAGTAGTCGTCGGGTTGACTGAGGTGCCCTGCGTTCGGATCTGGGCTCGAGGATCGTGGCCGTTGATCGGAGGCGAACTGACGATGCACTAGAAATGAGGGTCCAGATGCAGCTGTTCTGTGCGGAGAGCAGGAGCTCAACCAGGAGCGGGCGTGTTCGTCGAAGGGCAGGTGGAACGTAAATGGAGGGTAAATTAAGGAATGGAGGATAAGAAACCACAGGGCTTGGAGGGGAAATAGGTGGTAAGAGGTGATGAATGGAGAGAATGTGTTGTGAGGTCTTCACCAACCTGGAAACCTGGGTGATGATGATGTCGAGATAGGTTTGAAGGTGCTTGCTTCCAAGGGCTTCCAAAGATGGAGAGCGAGTCGCAAGGTAACAAAAAATTGGGGCTTTCGTCACAATTTTTCTTGAAACCTCCCCGCCGTGCCCGCGTTAGTAGTCCACTAAGGTTTAGGGGCTTAGCAGTAGTGGGCTTAGCGTGGTTAACCCTCCTTGCCAGTCAGCCAGTCTACCAGTGACCAACAAAGTTGAACAAACTGGCTCGAGCTCCTACAGTCATCGGCAACCATCAATCCATCCGGCTCCCGACATCCAACATCGACTCTTTGTTCGTATGGATGGATAAGAATTGGCTGAAGCTGATGTTTGTCCGCAGATTTCATGTTAGTGGCCTACCCGAACAATGGCTGCCTACTTAGCTTTGTTTCTATTTGACTAACTCATCCCAAGCTCAAGTTGGTTTGTTTGGCTTCACGGATAGGTCCTTGTCAAGAGAGCATTTGGTTCGCCTTGTCAAGTCTGCCTGCTAGGTGTAATAAACGTTTCAATCTGATCACATCTCAATCGCTGCAGGTCGTTGCACAGATTACCAGCAAACTGAAATCCATTAAGCGCATGCTCAACGCTTGCCATAAACGCCATATCAAGACGCGAGTCCTCTGATGTCTGGCTTGTAAACCCATGTTGCGCCCGCCAGCCCGCCAGTATTAAACATAAAAGTCAGATGAGTTAGATACAAGCAAATACATAAAATCCTTCCCTATTGAGACAATATTACATTACTCGTCACCGCTCACAAGCCTGGCAACAAGGACGTAGAAGAAGATAGCCGCTCCAGCAACAAGTAGCTTGTTGCGGTATATCCACCCTGTACTGGCATCTCTTTGTTGGTTGACTACATCAACAACGGCTTGAGTTTGGTGCCCGCTAGTCCCTGAGATACCAAGCTGAGGTCGACAGGATCCGTTGTTGTCAGCATCTAACCGGTTGCCTGTGACAGGGTCAACCTTGTTCTTGGTCATCCACTCCCAGTTCTCAACATCCACCTCAGCCCATTCTGCTCGGAACTTGGCGCCACCATCGCCAGCCTTGACATTGCCTTTGTTGGCAGGGTTGCTCTTCATGTTTGTGCCATTGCCGGTCGAGTTCCACCAACGCGATCGAGCCGCAAGGTACCGTCGTTCGGCGGATGTGCTGGAAACGGAACCAGTCGTCATCTCTTCACTTGTCATGAAAGAGAGTAACCCGATAAGGATGGTTGAAACCTCCCACGCGGGATTGAAAGATTTTGGGTGGAAATCGGAAATGGAGAGACATAGTCGCGTTGAAGGCTGGAATCGGCCGGAGGGTGTGTGCATGCGGATGGCGGGAGGGGCAAACGGATAGTTCGGGGGGAACATAAGAGTGCCCCAGTATTGACCACCATGGTAAGGAGTGTTCTCAGGGCCGGTGATAATATAGTGCCATCTAGTAATCTGTTCAGCAAATTGGCTCGCGACAAAGCGAGTTGAGCGTGACGTAACATACTCAAGGATATTAGATTCGGATGGATGAGCAACGATGTAAGGGGGAGGGTTCTCGGAGATGGTTTTGTATTCGCGAGTCAACTATTGACAAGAATTAGTACAGCGCATTCAATCCGGTATGATCAGGAGCACATACACGCTTGGTGGCGGCCTTGCTAGCCATGCTGACGATTAGGAAGTGTTGGGCTTAGAAGTTGTCAAAGAGAACCGGACAGATTACGGGTCGCGTGAGTGGCAAGAAGTAGAGAAAAGAAGGAGAACTAAAGGAGAGAAAAGAGCTGTTGTGCAGCTCTTAAATGAAGGGAAAATGAGAGAGTTCTTGCCGAATACTCTAAATCAGCGGTATGCTATGTATGGCTGCACAAGTGATGAATGAATAGTTGAGATGAACAAAGAGGAACGCTGGGAGGAGATATCCTGGGCGCTGGGGGGTCCCGCTAGGTCCGAATAGTGGCTGTGGCCGTGCATCACATGGCAGTCCGAAAGTACTAAGGTTCTCATGACGGAGTTCAAGCATACGTGCGCCACAGAGACGCCACAGGTGTCAGGGCGAAAGCTCGGCAAGTACGTACCCTCACAACTAATTGGAAGCTGCCCAGGGTGGTTCGACAATTCCAAAACGACATCGTGACGGCTCTTGCAAGCAATAACTCGGCTTGTCAGCTCCCAAATGGCTGCAATTCCTAGCTCGACTGGGGGTCCGGTAATTTCCTCTTGGCATTGAACTTTGGAAGAGCACGATTGCTAACAAGCAACAGTCTATGGACCCCTTCAATAAGCTTCATTCAGACACCGGTTCTTTGTTGCATGAAGCAGAGTCAAAACCAGAGTTTCAACAAGAGCAGGATGAAGCCAGGCAACGGCGTATGGCGCAGGTGGTGAGAATGATTCTTTCATCATAAATCCTTTAAATTTGTATTAATAATGTCCAGGTCGGCGACCAGCAGTTGGCGCCCATGACTGTCAACGAACTTCGAATCCACGGTGCGGTCAACACACGAACCGACTTTCTAGACCCTATTTTCCAGCCGCTCGTGGGCGACAAGCAGAATGATAACTCCACCGTTGGAGGAGTCATAAATAACCTTCGCATCGCAAGTAACAAACTTGATGCGCTGCGTATGTTCTCAATATCCCCTCACCGCAACACCAAACTAACTGCATGATAGAAATCTTCCAGCCTCAGCCCGAAGTCTTCCTCACATCTGCACAACAGACAGACCCTTCTACCTCGCCCACCGATGTAAACGTCGATATTCGAGTTAAGGAGCTTTCTCGATTCAAGTTACAAACTGGTACCGACGTTGGCAATGGCGAGGGGTCTGCCTACGGCTCATTGCTATGGCGCAACATGTTTGGCGGTGCTGAGATGTTGACGCTCAACGCAAAGGCTGGTACACGCACACGCTCGGCTTACAGTGCCAACCTTACCGCGCCTGTCTTTAGCAATCCCGATTTGAGGCTATCGCTTGAGGGTGTAGCTTCGGCTGCAGAGAAGCCTTGGGCATCGCACGAGGAGGTACTCAAGGGCGGAACACTACGATTCTCGTGGCTCAATGATGTGCGTGATACACAGTCCGTTGAATATTCGGGAGTTTGGCGGCAGATCACAGGTCTGGCTGAGGGGGCCAGCCCAACCGTCCGCGCAGATGCTGGCGACTCGATCAAGAACTCTATCAAGCACACATTTTACCGAGAAAGGCGTGACAATCCCCAACTCCCTCAAAACGGATACATGATCCGATCTGGACTTGAGATTGCTGGTCTCGGTCCTCTTGCTGGTGATGTTGCCTTCTCCAAGGGCGAGGTTGAGATTGGTGGTGCCGTCCCAGTCCCCCTCCCTGGCATTCAGGAGCGAACAGGTATCTCAATCGGTGGTGGGCTAAGGCTAGGCTTGCTTTGCCCATTGCCTCTTGGTTACGAATTTGGTGGAAAGCTTCGCCCGACCCGTATCAACGACCGCTTCCAACTTGGAGGGCCGACAGACGTCCGAGGCTTCAAGCTAGGTGGCCTTGGTCCCCATGATGGTCTCGACTCTGTTGGGGGCGATGTCTTTGCTGCCGGTAGCGTCAACATGCTTCTCCCCCTACCATACAAAGGACCTGATTCCGGTCTACGATTCCAGCTCTTCGCTAATGGTGGTCGCCTCGTCGCCCTTAAGGATAATAAGAAGTCTGTTGGCGGAGCTTCCACGCAAGAACTGTCCGGATCGGCTGTCCGAAGTGGCGTAGTGAATGCAGTTGGCGAGCTCTTCAACGGTGTGCCGAGTCTTGCTGCTGGTGTAGGTCTCGTGTATGCGCACCCTGTCGCGCGTTTTGAGTTGAACTTCAGCTTGCCGTTGGCGCTGAGGAAAGGAGAGGCGTCAACCAAGGGGTTGCAGGTCGGTGTAGGAATCAACTTTTTGTAAAACAGAGATATCCTAGTGACTTGAGATGCCGCTTTAGCAATTCATACCCTGTATTATTGAAATGTAGTCGTTTGCTATTCAAGGACTAGTCAGGCGTCAAGCTTCATGATGATTTTCTTGGCATTTCAGGTTAAGCAGCCACTCTCCTCTCAAATTATTGACAGAATATTTTGCCTTAAAGTTTTAGTTGCCTAGAGATTATGCTGACCCCAGGTTACGATGGTCGGAATGTGTGGTTTAAGACAACCTCATTTGTCCAGGTATCAGGAGTAATTAAGCAAAAGGAACGCGCACCAAAGTGATTTTACCTGTCATGACGTTGGCATCAAAGATACGTTAATCTATAAAGGAACGTAACCCTCTAAGCAAACTGAGAGCTTCTATTTATTTAATTTATTTTTTAGATATAATCAGTTTATTTTCTTTCTCTAGATAAGTTATTACTATTATCGAAAGAAGAAAAAAATTTGTCGTGAAAGTGCTCTAGGTTATGTTATTACTGAAACCCCACCTGCGCTCTCATGCAATGCTTCACAGATGGGAAAAACTCAATACTTAGTAGTACCTCTGCACGAAACCAAATACGATTCCTGGAAGTAAACAGTAGGTGTGTTTTATGTGCGTCGTTATTGTGAATTATGATGGGAAAGTTATTGTAATACAGTATCCTCTCATTATCTCGAAATAGAACCGATGTGTTGCTTCATAAGGGCTTCTTAGATCCCAGCTCATAGTGCATTGCAATGAAACACTAAATTGAACCCGAAGTTCAACATCGTGTTTGAGAAGTGAGCTCTTTGCGCTGAGTCCTTTCAAGCAGCCATGCAATGTTTGTTTCTACAAAACACAGCCTTTACCAGAATTCCCAGATATACACAATTGAAGACTGCAGCAACCGATAAATGGCAACACAGTCAGCATCCTTCCCATTGGTGAACTTTCCAATGCCGGCCCGTGTGTCCGACCTTCGCCGGCCGCGATGTGGGACCCCCATTGTCCGGAGACTTTTATCGGAGGCGGCCCTCGAGCGCCCGGAAGGATCCATACCGGGCACTTTAAATTATCCAAAAAGCCATCGCACGTTGAGAATCTGAATACGTACCTAGCCAAAGCGGTCAGTAAGCACAACGCGCGATCTACAGCTTATGGAGGCACAGTATCCGGTCAGCTTGGACCCTAATTTTCTACACACAATAGACGCAAACCGATAAGACGAATCCGCACAACTACTGTATCCATCACATACCCATATCTGCTCAATTGGCACTAATACTCCAAGACCCTGGGCTTGCGCGTTCTGAGTCTAGTGAAGTTGCGGAGCGGCGGACTTTGGGCGGACCTCGTTAATGATCGACCTTGCCCTTGTCTCATTCTGCCTTGTGGGTATGCGTAAAAGGGGGCGTTGCCATTGGCGCTGCGGGGACTTTTAGACGAGGTGTGAGATTTGAGGGTCTTTCATTTCAAGCTCGCAACAATCGTGTTCGGATTGGCTCGCGCATTATTTTGGTGATGCCTTGTAATTTGACGTACGGAGTCTGCATTCCTTTGCAGCTTGATGATGACTCCTTGTGGCTCTTGATGAAGAAACAGGCTGAGAGACTTATCTCAACCAGGATGTTTGTTAAACCTGTAAAAGACGGTATTTTGTATACATCGGGTATCAAAATTCTCAGCGTAACACGCAAAAATAGGTAGTTTAGTTGCCAATCACCAACGACCAACGCGCCAAGGTAACAATTGGCGGACCAGAAATGAGACCTTTAATCGGTGTAATCGAGATCCGATCAGGCTTGGACCACCTTAGCCGGTGACCTTAAAAGTGATTTGAATGTATCGTGACATTCTAGCATGCCTCACAAGATGCTAAGATCTAGGCTCATGTGACATGAATTTTTGATGTGGATTTGGATGATAATACAAAATCTAGACGTATTCGCTGTAAGAAACTCGTTCATCTTTGACTCTTGTAAGCCACTCCGTCTGGGTTGATAAGTGGTAAGGTACCGAGAAATAGACCCTGCTTGATAGATCCGATTGTAGTAGCTCGACACAGTCATCCATCATTACGGATCGCATTCACCCCACAAAGGGGTCAAGTTGCTTTGTTAAAAAAAGAAAAATGCAGTGTTAGTCATGGTTTGAAACAATGGAGAACACACCCTTTGGAGCTGGCTAGCCGGCCGGTTGACGGACGAGCGGGTTGTCGGGTTCTTAGAAGACCCCGATAAAACCAAGGTACTAAATTTTGGGGGTGTTCGCGCCGAGCGTTGGTGGTGCTCGGCTGGAAGACTACTAAACCTATTCATTCAAGTCATTAACAACAATCCACATGGGATTGCAAACGATCCCTGTGCTTACTGCTAACATTTGTTAATAAGAATTAAGCGTCCTGCCCTGTCGGATGGTTTTGTCTGATAGAAAGCTCCGACAACAAGGGTAAGTTAGGTGTAGGGTGTTTTCCGAAACAGGTTGGTAGAGAGGTAAGACAGTCAACACCAAAATAGTCCATTGGGCCAATTAGAGGCTGCGTCTCCGCCTGATCGGGGGATCTTCTGGCCGATGCAGCCTGTAATTGGTTGTCGGGTCGGGGTTCCATAAGGACCCGAATCCAGAATACGTGGTTTTCATCCTGTTTGAAGTTGGAATAAGAGAATTAAGTTTTCATTGTTGCGGAGAGGATGCGGAAAGATTTGTTTAACTGGCAAGGTTTATATAGAGGAAATTCTTAGGGTGTTCTCCGCAGGGCTTAGAGAAGGATAAATAGACACGACACGATAAATAAATAGGGTTGAAGTGTAGGTAGGATGGTAGGAAAACGTGCCGTTTAGATTAGCCGTAGTTGAGATAAAGTTCCAGGGTGGTAAATACGTTACAGTAAGCATTTATTGGGTCAGGATCCCTAATTGAATATGTTATCTATTTAGCAGAATTTGCGATTGTACGGAGTAGATGCCATGTGTCGGCGGCTTATGTGAGCCTCTAACGCTCATCACCTTGATCCACGAGGCTCATCGCATCTCACACCAGACTCACCAGTCACTCTCGATGCATGCATGTCTGCGAAGAACGTCCAAACCCACGGGCCCGCGGCGCCCGCCAGGCTGTGCCATGCCATCCAGGGGCAAGGGTTCGGGTACCAATTGGTCCAATTCAGAGGTCGCGGAGTTAGTAGCGGGGCAAGCAATTCAATTCCTGGGATCCTTTGCTTATGAGAAGCTGCAGCGTCGGAGTTCTGACCTACCCGTTATCCGCCTAGGCCTTACTCACTTTCGCTGAAGAAAGACAATTACCATAACGTTTGACTCAACACGCACCCCCCTGTAACTGCCCCAACTGTCCTTGCGTGTCGGAGCGGGCCTTGATAGCATGGGAGAGATGAGAATAGCTGGTTTGTTAACTCCGGAGAGTGCAGAGGATGAGGTTGCGGACTTTGTAGGCATCATCAAACAGCGTCAACGCATCAGTCAAGTATCATGGATTCTTGCGGAGGGGGACGAGTTCGTCCGAATTCTGAGGACGAAGAGAGAGAGAATTGGCCCCGATTAAATGTAAACTACCTTTCATCGCACCCCTCAGAGCGGCCGCCTCCCAACTTTGACAGCTGCTCAACGGAAAACAGCCCCTACAAAGACCTGCAGCCGCACCCGCCTGCACTTCTAAGAGCTGCGCTAGAATTAGGTTGGCATCCACCCTTGTCGTCTACACTTCGCTTTCGGGGTTAGCTGTGAGCAGACCTGGGCTTGATCCACGCGAGTTTATCTCCATTCTGTCAAGACGTTGCGGGAAGCCCAGATGACGAACTGAGAGCTCTTTCATATTTTATTCTCCTGACCTCCCTCCTACCTACCTACCTACTTGGCGCCCTTCTCCCTCACACGCTTCTCTTGCGGGATTACTTGCTCCCTCTTAGTCGGCTGTCTCTTCTTAGTCGATCCTTAACACTTTTAATACCTTTCCTTCTTCTATTGTTTGGTTTGGATTGGGTCATCTCCTTTCTCGTTTGACTGCCATTTCACCCAAGCTCAACAACATCACCCAGCCCCGTCATCTCACCGTCTTCGCTTTGGGATAAGGCAACAGCTCTGTGGTAGTCACTGGGGCTTCACTCACCCAACACTCGAGACTCAATCGCGAGGTCCCTCCCTCAGTAGATTCAGCAGTCTCAGCTCATCATGTCGGCGCTCTACGGGATCAACGTCAACAACGACGCCACTGCTGCAAGGCAGGGTGTTCCCGGCGCAGGATCCGTTGGAAACGACGTGCCTGTCGTTGAGAAGCACCATGACGATGACATCGACGAAGCAATCAACGAGAAACCCTCATCATCACCCGCAGACACTTTGGGTAATGGTGATGACGATGATTCCGAGATGGAGCGACGAACCTCCATCGTTCAAGCCCTCGCCCGCTCTTATTCGCACGCCTCAGCCACTCATCCCGGAGGCCAGAACCCCTTCCAGGCCGGCGAGGATTCACCTCTCAACCCCAACTCTCCCAACTTCAACGCTCGCGAATGGGCCAGGTCTATCGTGGAGCTAGTTCGCCAGGATGGTCACGGTTTCAGATCTACAGGTGTCTGCTACCAGAACCTCAACGTCTACGGTTACGGAGGCGCCAGTGATTACCAGGCTGATGTCGGAAATGTGTGGCTCTCTCTTAGCGATGTCTTCGACAAGATCACTGGTAGGGGCCGACAGCGCATCGATATCTTGCGCAACTTCGACGGTGTTGTGCACAAGGGTGAGATGCTTGTCGTTCTTGGACCCCCTGGTGCGGGTTGCTCTACTACGCTCAAGACTATTGCCGGTGAACTCAACGGTATCTACGTCGACGATGGTTCCTACTTCAACTACCAAGGTAAGCGAGGTTCCAAGTTTCTTGAATAAAGAGTGTTTTGGTTTCACGAGACTCGATCTGCTATGGTAATTGAGCTACGTGGGCTTGTCTCGTGTGAAGCACGCCTCTCGCACATGCGTACGACCATGTTACCAGTATCACTAACATTATGGGTCACAGGTATGACCGCTGAGGAGATGCACTCCCACCACCGTGGTGAAGCTATATACACTGCCGAAATCGACGTCCATTTCCCTATGCTGTCTGTTGGCGATACCCTCACCTTCGCTGCCCGCGCTCGACAGCCCCGTCAGCTTCCTCAAGGCTTGAACAGGAACGACTTCGCTGATCACCTCCGAGATGTCGTTATGGCTATGTTCGGTATCTCTCACACCGTCAACACTCGCGTCGGTAACGAGTACATCCGTGGTGTCTCGGGTGGTGAGCGCAAGCGTGTCACCATTTCTGAGGCTGCCTTGTCCGGTGCTCCTCTGCAGTGCTGGGACAACTCAACTCGAGGTCTTGACTCTG
The DNA here is from genome assembly GCA_013184455.1 of Fusarium continuum. Taxonomy (NCBI): domain Eukaryota; kingdom Fungi; phylum Ascomycota; class Sordariomycetes; order Hypocreales; family Nectriaceae; genus Fusarium; species Fusarium continuum. Next base: position 25,869 of record JABCKB010000178.1, on the reverse strand, counting down.
CCAACGCCATTGAATTCTGCAAAACGCTTCGCCTTCAGACCGAGCTTTTCAACAACACTGCTATTGTATCTATCTACCAGTCTCCCCAGAGCGCCTACGATCTTTTCGACAAGGCCACTGTTATTTATGAGGGTCGACAAATCTTCTTTGGTCGCGCCGATGCCGCCAAGCAGTTCTTTATCAACCTAGGCTTCGAGTGCCCTGCTCGCCAGACCACCCCCGATTTCCTCACTTCCATGACGGCTCCTAACGAGCGAGTTGTGCGGGCTGGATTCGAGGGCAAGGTTCCTCGCACCCCCGATGAGTTTGCTACAGCTTGGAGGAACAGCGCCGAGTACAAGGCTCTGCAGGTCGAGATTGAGGACTACAAGACCGCTCATCCTATCAACGGCCCCGACGCTGAGGCTTTTCGTGCTTCCAAGCAAGCTCAACAGGCCAAGCGCCAGCGCGCCAAGTCTCCTTACACACTTTCCTACATGCAGCAGATTCAACTTTGCTTGTGGCGTGGATGGTTGCGACTCAAGGGTGATCCTGGCCTCACCATTGGCTCCTTGGTTGGTAACTTCTGCATGGCTCTTATCATCGGTTCCGTCTTCTACAACCTGGATGAAACTTCAAGCAGTTTCTTTCAGCGTGGTGCTCTCCTGTTCTTTGCTGTCTTGATGAATGCTTTTGCTAGTGCTCTTGAGGTGAGTCTCAGCCAACTTTGAGTGCGTTGAATAACGCTGACCGCGACTAGATTCTGGCCCTGTATGCGCAACGTCCTATTGTCGAAAAACATAGTCGTTACGCTCTGTATCACCCGTCCGCTGAAGCTATCTCCTCTATGCTTTGCGACATGCCATACAAAATCGCCAACGCCATCGTCTTCAATATTACGCTCTACTTCATGACAAACCTGAGACGCGAGGCAGGAGCCTTCTTCTTCTTCATTCTCATGTCCTTCGTTGTCGTTCTGGTTATGTCAATGATCTTCCGTACCATTGCTTCAGCTACTCGCAGTCTTTTCCAGGCTCTTGTCCCTGCAGCTATTCTGATTCTGGATCTCGTTATCTTCACTGGTTTCGTTATCCCCAAGCGTTACATGCTCGGATGGTGCAAGTGGCTGTACTGGATCGACCCTATTGCTTATGCTTTCGAGGCTGTTGTTGTCAACGAGTTCCACAACCGACAGTACGAGTGCAACCAATTCATCCCCAACCCCAGCGTCCCTGGATATGCCGATGTAGATGCAGCGAACCGTGTTTGCAGTGCTGTTGGTGCTCAAGAAGGAAAGTCTGCTGTCGATGGTGACCGCTACGCCGAGCTGCAGTTCGGTTACAAATGGGAAAACCGCTGGCGCAACTTCGGCATCGTCATTGCCTGGATTATTCTCTTCACCTTCACCTACATGGTTGCCGCCGAACTCGTTTCTGAGAAGAAGTCTAAGGGTGAAGTCTTGGTCTATCGTCGCGGTCACAAGCCTGCTGCCGTTGCCAACGCCGAGAAGAAGCACAGTGACCCTGAGGCCGCCATGGCTCACATTGGACCCGTTGTTACTGCTGAGCGCACCCGGAGTCGAACCAACAAGGATGGCGGTATGCTTCAGGAACAGACCTCGGTCTTCCAGTGGCACGATGTCTGCTATGAGGTTAAGATCAAGGACGAAACTCGTCGCATTCTGGATCATGTTGATGGTTGGGTCAAGCCCGGTACCCTGACTGCTCTCATGGGCGTTTCTGGTGCTGGAAAAACGACCCTGCTAGATTGTTTGGCCGACCGTACTTCTATGGGTGTTATCACAGGCGAGATGTTGGTTGATGGTCATCCCCGAGACATGTCTTTCCAACGCAAGACCGGTTATGTTCAGCAACAGGATCTTCATCTTCAAACTTCAACTGTCCGAGAGGCTCTCAACTTCAGTGCCCTCCTACGCCAGCCTGCCCATGTCCCCAGGCAGGAGAAGCTCGACTACGTGGAACAGGTTATCAAGCTGCTCGATATGGAAGAATATGCCGATGCTGTGGTTGGTGTTCCTGGCGAAGGACTCAACGTTGAGCAACGGAAGCGCCTTACCATCGGTGTCGAACTTGCCGCCAAACCCCCTCTGCTGCTTTTCGTTGACGAGCCTACCTCTGGTCTCGACTCTCAAACCTCTTGGGCCATTCTAGACCTTCTTGAGAAGTTGACAAACGCCGGCCAAGCTATTCTCTGCACAATTCATCAGCCTTCTGCCATGTTGTTCCAGCGTTTCGATCGACTTCTTTTCTTGGCCAAGGGTGGCAAGACTGTCTATTTCGGTGATATCGGCGAGAACTCCAAGACCATGACCAGCTACTTTGAGCGCAACGGCGGCCACGCCTGCCCCCCTGAGGCCAACCCTGCCGAGTGGATGTTGGAAGTTATTGGCGCAGCCCCCGGATCCCATACCGACACTGATTGGTTCCAAACCTGGCGCAACAGTCCTGAATGCCACGAGGTCCAGGCCGAGCTCGAGAGGATCAAGCAAGAGAAGCAGGGTGTGACCGACACTGACGTTGATGACGGTAGCTATCGCGAATTCGCCGCTCCCTTCATGGTCCAGCTCAAGGAAGTCCTCTACCGTGTGTTCCAGCAGTACTGGCGTACTCCTGTGTACATCTACTCCAAGGCTGCTCTTTGCTCTCTCGTCGCTCTCTTCATCGGTTTCGTCTTCTTCAAAGCCCCCAACAGTATCCAAGGTCTTCAGAACCAGATGTTTGCCATCTTTAACCTGCTCACTATTTTCGGTCAACTGGTGCAACAATCCATGCCTCAGTTCGTCATCCAGCGTTCCCTTTATGAAGTCCGCGAGCGTCCTTCTAAGGTCTACTCATGGAAGATCTTCATGCTGGCGCAACTGATTGTCGAACTGCCCTGGAATAGTTTGATGGCTGTCATTATGTACTTCGGCTGGTACTACCCTGTCGGCCTCTACAACAATGCTTCAGACGCAGGCCAGACTACTGAGCGCGGCGCCCTCATGTTCTTGTTACTCTTCGCGTTCCTCATCTTCACCGCTACCTTCTCGACAATGATTATCGCCGGATTTGAGACAGCCGAGGGTGGTGCCAATGTTGCTAACCTGCTGTTCATGCTCTGCCTGATTTTCTGCGGTGTCCTCGCTACCAAGGATACTCTTCCTCGCTTCTGGATCTTCATGTACTACGTATCGCCGTTTACATATCTGGTAGGAGGCATGTTAGCAACGGGTGTCGCTAACACTGGCGTCACTTGCGCTAGCAACGAACTGGTCAGCCTTTCGCCGCCTAATGGATCGACTTGCATTGAGTACATGGGCGACTATATCGATGCTGTCGGTGGCTACTTTATCGACGAAAACGCCACAGGTTCCTGCGAGTTCTGCACTATCGAGCACACCAACACTTACCTTGCTGGTGTCAACATCGACTACGCCGACCGCTGGCGCAATTTTGGTCTCTTGTGGATCTACATCATCTTCAACATGTTCGCCGCCCTGTTCATCTACTGGCTGGCGCGCATGCCCAAGAAGAGCTTCAAGAAGGCTAAGAAGGAGTAAGGAAGGCTTTTTGGGGAGAAAAGAAAAAGCTTTGTTCTTGTACTGTGTATGAGGCAAGAAACAATAACTGGATTGGAATGTTGGCTTTTTTTGTTTTTGTTTTTAGACTGCGAGGTTTGTGATGAGCCTTTGCACATAGATGGCATGAGATGTGTGCCCATGTACATATGATTTCCCAACTAGACACTGTAATACGTCCGACGCACAGACAGACAGATACGGGATGGAGGAAGAATACCCATACCCTTTTCAATGAACTGAACTTCTTATTTAAACCTTTGAGCTAGCAAACACATACTGTCACATTTCCTTGCACCCTGGGGTCCCAGAGATTGAGCACAGAGTCTTTGAGAGACTCCTCGTCATACCCTGCGAGAACGTCTCGTCGTTATCAGCGTAGTTCTTGATGAAATTCAAAAGGCATTGGTACGGATGATAGACGCATTTTATTTCTTACCTATGGATAACCAGAGTACGAGGTGGTAAGAGTTCAGGGACATTCAAAGTAATCGGGGGTCATCATTTATTCTTTTCTTTTCAACACCACGCTACACCACGCTATGCAACAGCCACTCCTAATTCCCCGAAAACTATATACAACTTTTTCTTTCCTTTTTTTCTTTTACTTATTCGTGCACAAGTTCTTAAGCCTTGCCGGGCCAGATCTCCTGGGCAACGTCGTTGACGAGCTTGAGCTTGGCAAACATCTTGTCCTCGGTCATTCCCTCGGCACCGACAGCGACACTAGCGAAGCCGCACTGGGGGCTGATGCCGACCTGCTCGAGAGCCTCCTCAAGGCTACGACCTTGACCATCAGCGATGATCTTTGCAGCGTCGAGAACGCGGTGCTTGATGACTTGGGCATCCTCGAGCTCGGGCTCCTTGGTGGTGATGACGCCTAGAACCACGTTCTTGTGCTTGGGCAGGAAACGCAGGGGCTCGAAACCGCCGGAACGCGGGTTGTCGTACTCGAGGAAGAAGGTGTCGTAGTTGAGCGTGGTGAAGAACTTTTCGGCGATCTTTTCGTACGAGCCCTCGCTGAAGTGCATAGACTTTGAGAAGTTACCTGTTGTTTGTTAATGATTGGACCCTATTCTTAGAACGAGGATACACATACCTCTGCAGACGTGCAATCCAACGTGAAGACCATCAGGTCGATCGGCAATAGCGTCATTGTGCGCCTTGAGATAGGTGTCGAACAGCTTATCAGGATCAACGCCCTCGTCCCTCAGAGACTGGAGCATCTCATCAGAGCAGAAGTAGGCGAGGGTAGGGTCGTCGATCTGAATGTTGCGCACGCCCTCATCATACAAGGTCTTGAACTCTTGGCGATAAGCCTTGGCCAAGTCGGCAAAGAAGTCCTCATCGTTGGAATAAGCCTCCGGGCTGTAGCACTTGCCCGAAGCCAGTCGCAGGTGGAAATAGCACGGCGGAGGCATGGTGAACTTGCACTCGCTCCACTGCTCGCGAGGGACGCACTCGCGCAGCATCTTCCAGTTTTCGAGATAAGGGCTCTGCTTGTACTCGATCTTGGACTCGCAAAGAGCAGCCATGGGATACTGCTTGCCAGCCTTTTTGAGAGCGGCAATGGGCGGCGCGGAGAGACGGACAAGGTCCCAGGGGACGGGCTCTACCTCGCGGAACCCACCGAGGCGCTCAAAGAAGCCCGAGAAGTAGTACTTGCGATCAAACTCGCCTGACGAGATGGCGCGAACCCCATGTTGCTGCTGCTTCTTGACGATATCGGCGATGGCTGCCTTTTGCGTGGCGGCGAGCTGCTCCGGGGAGACCTGACCAGCATCGGCTTGCTCCTGAGTGCGAGATAGCGATTCTGGTCGGATCAGGGATCCGATGTGGTCAGCGTGGAAGGGTAGTTTTGAGACAGTCATTTTGAGGCCCTAGTAGATTAGATGTAAGATTGTGAGTAGATCAGAGAACGATTGATGAGCATTTCACGGCAGTTCTCCATGATGGCTCTTTTTATCATGGGCATGATGACATGGGTATCCGTCAGTTCCCCAGACAGGGTCCTATCAATTATCCAATGACGACTGCGCTGCGAGATGCAGTCTCCATATGACCCCTCCCCCTCCGCAGATCTTCGGCTGCCAGACACGGCTGTTGAGGTGAGGGTTAGGGTTAGGCCATGAGCATGAAGCAGAGGACGTTCTCTCATCGAAAGTCGGTCGTATTCGATATAGCAGTGAACGAGGGCTATGACTATGTATGTAGTGATGTGCTTGGCGTGTAGGCCAAAGGCAGTGCATTTCAGGTCATGCATGCACTTCATCGAGGACAATCAAGCCGCAGCGGGGGCAACGAGAAGCCCTTGAGGTAAATCAATAGCATCTCAACTCGATGCGCGGGAGATGTAAAATCTAGTCTCTGTCAGTCAAGAAGAAAAGGACAGAGGCCAGCTTGCACAATGGATACCTCGTAGCCCAGGGTAAAAATAAATTGATGATGCTTACATTGCCACTGTTGATGTTGACAAAGGTTGTTTTGATCCATATCCGACCCAACAGGGACAACAATCCTTTTGAAAGGCCCAGGAACGGCAATGCCCAAGCAACCAGCTTCAAGGGTAAAGTCTCCTGTCTCACTCGAAGCATGCTACGATGCCAGACTTCACGTGTACGAACACTATAGCAACTGATGCCATCGAGATCGGGCAGGAAAATTCTCAAATGATACGAGAAACAAAAAAAGGAAATCATACCTCCAACATGTGAGACTATACAGGCAAGGGAGGCAGATCATTATCGACCCAGAAGGCAAACAATGCATCTCTCCCTTGACAAGGCTTGGCACAATGCCGCCGGGGTGCTCATCTGTTGTTCAAGATTAAATGTATCAACTTTTAGCTGCCACATAGCTCATCTCTTGCAAGCCATCGAATTAAGCCTCCTTCTGCAGGCTTGCATAAGGCGACAAATGAGGATCCGCCCTGACATTACAAGCGGTGCCACGGGAGGAGATTAGTGAATCCGAGGCGTTTCTCTAATTGCCTAGAGCAAGTTAAGCTCTGGTCAAGAGCGGGAATGGCCCAACGGCACGCTGCCAGCATTCCAACAGCCTCAAGTGTTGTTATTCGCAATTCGTCTTAGCTTGACTTACCAAGATTAGCCATGCGATAGGAGATCGGTCAGATAATGTGCCTCAGGGGCCGGCTCCTCGCCACGTATTAGTCTGATGGCCAGGCACACGAGCACATCGTGGAAATATTCCTGAACACCGACATGCCTGTCGTGTAACAGCGGGCGTAGTCGCCACCATGTAAGGTATACCGTACCTTGCATGAGGTCTTGTACACCCACGACATGCCTCCATTTGCAATATCAACGGCTTGGCACGGCAACTTTTGGGCCGGACGGGAGAGGCTACGTGAGAAACATGGCTTCGTGATATTGTTGCAGCCTCACTTGTATTCAGAGCATTAAGGTTTGAAAGGGTGTTCTTGTCAGAGGTTCTGCTCAACGCCGCAGTTCTACCTTGACTATTCCATGCGGGAAATATGGTGTTGTGATAATATGCACGTTTCTATGGGCATGGTTCTTAGTAGCAACTCTATCTTGTCACCAACTCTAGGGAATACACCAAGTGGATGCCACTGGCCGTATAAGACGTTGCCAAGACTATCGCAAAACTATCCTGTTGAGCTACTTGGGTTGAGCACTTACATTAGATCGTAACTTACCATGTATGTGACAGGTCAAGCATTAGCAAGCTTCATTGGATTGAAGGGATCTGCTGTGGGGTTGAAGATGATGAAGAGGATCTGAATCAATCATAGTGCCAAGGAAGAAGTAGATTAGGCGCGAGTTCCGTCAAAGCATGTTATTTATCAGCCAATTAATCTTTAACCAGAGTGTTGCTATACGAGCTGAAAATTCCAACGACTTTGTGTGAACTTACTTGATCGGAATAAACGCTCAGCTCCATCGTCCCTGCAGCTGAGAAAACTTTCTTTCAGCTTAGTGATGCCTAAATCCCCAAGAATGTGCCGCTTTCTAAGAAAATTCCATCATCTGCGAGGCATTTCTTGTTCAACAAGATATCATCAGTATCAAGTTTCGGGCTGTCGGGGCTACCCTGCACCAGCGGGTCACACTCCGAATGGCCCCACCTGAAGCCCCGACCGGCTCGGCGGCCTCCGCAATATCATCGGCCCGCATAACACAAGCCGCGTCTAATGGATCACTGGCTCAGTGTCTCATACCTCAGCTTTCAGCTCTCCCTTTCGTGAGACCAACCTTCTTCCGCTTTCCACAACGCAATTTCCCCCTTGTGGATCCCCGGGGATGTACTGTCTTGACGTTGTGAACAGACGAGAGCAGGGCTCCGTTGGAAATGTTGTGGTTTCGTTCAAGGTCAAAGGCTTCCGGACATCACTTCCCCGGATTCTGCTAAAGAATGCTCGCATCCGGCTAAAGGGAGAGTTCAGGAAACGGTTCCGAAACATGGCCGATCTTTGCCTCGTCCGCTTCAAGTGCTAACCGCTGAAAACGTGCACTGGGCGATACTCAAGCGAGTATGGTCGGGAATGGCTCCTTGGTGCTTTGATAAAGCCACAAACACACCAAGTTTTTGTCTACTATATTTGGTGACCAATGACGTACGTTTCTCGGGCGATGGAAATTATACGCTTGTCACATATCTCAGAGCACCCACGACTAGGGAATTTCGCAGGAAGAGTGTTTCTGACACGCAAGTGCCATGATTTGACGCATCCAGGAATGGCACTGGCGCATGCGGAGAGGTTTTTATCATCTTGGCTATCAAGTCGATACGCCGAAGTGCCGCTCAGTATCTGCTAGAAACAAATTCAGGCATTGTGAGGAATTCCTATAGCGTGGTTCTGTACAAGTGAAGCAAGCAGCCTTAGTGTCCATCTCCTTTGAGGGATGGTCGGTCGAAGTCTACCAAGGGAGTCAGATAGTAGTCTAGTGTCTTAGTGGACACCCCGTAGCTCCCTCTCAACAGCCTGCAGCACTTCTCGATCACCAAGTGAGATCGGCGCCATCTCCGTATAGGCTTACAATATCTGGAATTTGGGGTAATCTTAGAATGCGAGATGCAGCAGTAGCAGACTCTTGGGCGGCGGGGATTTTGGGCAGTACCAAGGCCAAGGACAAGAAGCTCCCTCGAGTGTGGAGTGAGACATGTCAAGTCAGGGGCACTACATTCTTTGCTTGTTAGACGGGAACGCCATGTCTCAACAGTCACAGCACTCTGGACTTTGTCTGCGTTGGCTCGATGCATTCGTCGAGGACCATCGGACTGCGGGACTATGGGCGCGGCTTGCCTGTGACTCGCAGGAGAAGCTCATACAATCTCAGCCCCCCAGGTAAGGGACCGAATCTTGTATAAAGAGAGGGCTTGATTCCGGCCAAACATCAATTTCTCTCTTCCCTCATCATCAAGCAACACAAACAGCCTCGATCCCCTCGCTACTCTTCCGAGAGCCGTTTCCAGTCGTTACTCCCCAGTCATTCGTTCCAAAGAACCACCATCAGATCAACAAGATGCGTTACACCGAGATCCTCGCCCTGGCCATGGGCAACGTGGCCGCTGCTCAGTTCAGCACAACACGCTTCGCCAACACCAGCAGCATCGCTACTGGCACTGAGACCGGCACCGTCTCCATTGGAACTGACACCACTCTGCCCATCGACACCGAGACTGGCACTGCCACCACCGGCAGCGATGTCACTGGCACCGCTACCGGCACTGATGCTGCTACCAGCACCGCTGCTGGCGGCATCGGTAACCCGGCTGGCTTCAACTTCCTCGGCTGCTTCTCCTCCGAGAATGGCTTCCCCGGCTTCACCCAGGCCTACTCCAGCGAGGAGAACGATTCAGACCAGTGTGCCGAGGCCTGCTTGGGCTCCAACTTCTTCGGTCTTTACGCCAACAGCTGCTACTGTGGTAGCACGCTCGACCTCAACAGCTCTCCCGCCGTCGGCACCGAGGAGTGTGATATCACCTGCCCTGGTGATGCGAGCGAGAACTGTGGTGGTCTCAGCTCTGCTTCTCGCCTCATGCGACGACAGAGCGTCGACCTGAACGTCCTCCTCTCCATCTACGTCGCCATCGGTGTCAACCCCGGTGAGACCGAGACTGTCGACGTGACCGACTTCGTCACCGAGACTCTTCCTCCTGTCACCACCACCGCTACTGTCACCTTCACCGAGGACGGCACCACCGTCACCCAGACCGTCACCACTGTTCTCCCCGCTGTCCCCACCGATGTCATCATCATCTGCTACGGTAACTACTGTGCTCCTCAGGTTCACTGCCCTACCTGCACCAAGTGGCAGGTCGTCTGTGAGGATGGCCTCTGCGCTCCCCGCGAGTGCTACGACGACACCTGGAACAAGCTCAAGATCTGCAAGGGCGGAAAGTGCCACTACGCCGACTACAAGGAGGAGGAGTGCAACCAGCGCGTTGTCTGCTACGGCTCCAGCTGCCACCGTGACCAGCACTACACCCACGACTACGCCCGCAAGTTTGTCTGCGATGTTGACGAGGACCGCTACTACTTCGAGGAATGCAAGGACGACTGCTACACCTACGAGAAGTGCTCCAAGGGCGAGTGCAAGCCTGTTCAGCCTCCTGTCCACCCTGGGCCTGCTCACCCTCCCAAGCCCATCACTCCTGGCAAGCCCCCGGTTGTTGTCGTCCCTGAGCCTGAGCACCCCTCCAAGCCTTCCAAGCCTGAGCATCCTTCCAAGCCTGAGCACCCTTCCAAGCCTGAGCATCCCGAGAAGCCTTCCAAGCCCGAGACTCCTGAGAAGCCTTCCAAGCCTGAGACTCCCGAGAAGCCTTCTAAGCCCGAGACCCCTGAGCACCCTGAGACCCCCGAGAAGCCTTCCAAGCCTGAGACCCCCGGGACTCCTGAGAAGCCCTCCAAGCCTGAGACTCCCTCCAAGCCTTCTAAGCCCGAGACTCCTGAGAAGCCTGCTAAGCCCGAGACTCCTGCTACCCCTGAGACTCCCGAGAAGCCTTCCAAGCCTGAGACTCCTGCTACCCCTGAGACCCCCGAGAAGCCCTCCAAGCCCGAGACTCCTGCCAAGCCCGATACTCCTGCCAAGCCCGATACTCCTGCGACCACTGGCTCCAACGAGAAGCCCGACGTCCCCGTTGTCACCGCCGGCGCCGCCCAGAAGACCTTTGCCGGAGTGGCCGCTGCCATCGCTGGTTTCGCCTTCATCCTGTAAAGGACTTGTTCTCCCCAAGTGGGTTTCTCATAGTGCCCATCGCACTGCATAGCATAGCATGGGCATGGCATGCACACGGCATTTCACGTCTCGCTCTTCAAGCAAAACACGCATGTGTAACGTTTAACGTTCTGGTTCATTCTTACACCGATCGGTTTACTTGGATAGTCTAGCTCTGGGTATCGCTCCTGACAGTCTGGGCTTGGTTGTCCATTTTTGATTTCGATGGTGGTAACTTTTTGGCGATTAGAAATTAGTAGTATTTCGGCTTTAATATGGCTTTATGACATTTTTCTTTAACATTGTTGATTTCTTCGTGAACTGAGTGATCTTTCTGCTGTTCGACACTTTGAACTTGGATGCCCAAGCTTGACTAAAGTTATCTACGGCCTAGAGTGTTTTTTCTTCTTCTCTTCGAATTTGTTCTACGACAATCGGAGATGCAAGGGAGTGTTGCCTGCATTGAATCATTGAGCTCCCTGTTCCTTGCAGCGAGAGAGGTGCGAGGGGGTCATCTTGGCTTGAGACAGCATAGGTATAGTCATCTGAGTAAGTTCTCAAAAGAAAGGACCACGGTCGAGACGCAAGACTTTGACTCAGCCAACAAAGCAAGTCGGGTAATTATATTGAGAAGTTGTTATGAAGGCGGTGTGGTAATCATAACAGTTAGATAGAACAGTCCTGTAATCGACCACAAGCTGAGCTTTTGCAGTAGTTTGTCTTAAGTCCCCAGAGCCTAACAGCATGATGTTAGAAAGTACTTACCAGAAGTGTGCATCAACTTCCGCTCACACCTACCTAATTTGAGGCTTTTGCAGGAGAGATACTAGGTATATGAAGCGACAGCCCGATGCGCGTATACCCTTTTTGGGATAAAAGCATGTCACAGCTCGGTTAGCATCACTCTTTTACTCCTCGGTTCCAGGGCACAACTGGTTGCTCGTCTATGCGGCCTAGAGAGGAAAGGAAAAGAGTTGACATGGAAATTCCGTCTCTATTTGTGACGAGTTTATTTTCCACTGTTACCAAGACTCTGAATGCATCTTATAGCATTGGAACTCGTTAGATTTAAAATACCTACCTAGCCCTCGACTAGACATAGATGAGATACTACTGAGATGATAAGTATAGAGCCTGTTGCGAGAGGAATCGCGGGGTCTTTCTTTCGCCCGAGAGCGGGCCAAGGAGGACACTTTCTGGTGACATAACGTTATGGCCTCATAATACATGCTCGCCTGCAATAAGCTGCAACACAGCGGGTCATGGCGGTCCCCTGTGTCGGTACGACAATGATGGCTATTTGCAGTATGAGAGGACAGCAAAGCTTTCTGTAGGATATCTATGGCTGTCTCTTGCAAGATAGTGAAACCAGGCAATTGGTTCAGAACGTAGAGTAAATGAGACAAAAGAACCGGCTGACTTCCCTTAGGTCTACGAACCAATGACAAGCGATGTTGTTGTTGGTGGAAACTAACGTTAGAAAGAAAGAAAGTTGTGTTTGTCTGTGTTTTATGCTGATTGGATGCTTTTTTTTCCTGTTGCGGGATGGTGCAAGCTACCTTGCGTCCATGGAGACCCGAGGAAGCGCGTGCATACGGATAGATTCTCGGACGCATTCATTGTGTTTTTGGAAGTTCATAGTTTGTTCCTGGTATATCTGTTTAGTGAGTTGTTGAGTGAGTACTGTATGTTGCTCTCATATGCTATACTTGAGGAAAGAGGATAGAGCTTAGCTATAAACCCCAAGTCTGATGATTTCTATCTATCTGATCATCCCCTCTTCATCCCTCAGTGTAACCCTCCCTGTCCCTCCACTGCGGAACCGTCATGGTCCACGGCGTGTGACCGCAAAACGACAGCGCATGAAGCCTAGAGCCTACAGTAGAGTAGATACCCTTGCTAGCCTTGCTCTTACCTAACTGATGTGGGTTGCGGCGCCATGATTTGCTTGAGGCTTCTTATTGGTACCAACAGCCTGGGACTGGTCCCCTCGTGTTGGGTCATCTGGGGGCGCCACAAAGGTGTGTTGTGTGTATGCGCTGTTGGTATTTTAGGTATTTTATTTATTTATCTTAGCAGTGCCAGAGTGTCGGTATGTCTATGTCATTCCTGCATTCCTAGAACCGTTTGATAGGTGCTTGGGATGAGCCGAGGCGTTCACGAGTCAAGGCATGCATGCACTAGACGCCGATAATCCTGTCCCAAAGAGCGTTTTATTAACTAAACCTGCATACACGTTACCTTGGGCTCTCCTCTTTTTTCCTTGATGGCTTCCCGTTAGGTTAGGTACTTAGGTACTACAGTAGTTCCGTTTTTGGTTCCCAAGGTACCTTACCTTGCTTACCGTCTCTTTTCCTGTTCTTCCAAACCAACTCTTGGTTTCTCAAGCTCTGGTTTTAGATAATGATATGATATTATCTCGAGCCAGCACGCACCACTCACCACTCATTCAGCAGTGCTCAGATCGCTATCGGGACCCTGACGTCAGGCATTAACCTTTGAGCGAGCGAGCCAAGCCAAGCCAAGCGCCATCCCGCTCAATCCTTACTCTAACTTAGCGCACTTTCATTCCCATCCTATCTCCCGTCCTGTCCCAAATCTTTACTTCAACCTCTTCCCTTTTTTTCTCTCTTCTTTTCTTTATTATTATTTTTTTTTCCTGATTGAAACTCCAACAATTCCCTCTTGCACCCTCGAGCGTCGAGGATCGACAGCATCCACTGCGGCATCGGCATCGGCATGCGCATACCCCTACGCCCCTGCGCTCGACCACCATGAATTCGCCGCCGAGCTCGATTCTTCGCCAATCCGGCGGCTCTCCAACCTCCGATTCTTCAAAACCTTTTGGTTCGACGACATCCCCCAGCACCGATAATCCTCGTCCCGTCTCCCGTCGATATATGGTTCCCCCGTCTCCATCGTCCTCCATCATCTCTCCACTCGCTGTTGGCTCAACACACGAGGACACTGTAATACAGAGCATTGAGCGCGGCGATTACGCGACCGACGACCTCGACGAGACACGTAGCTTGACTGATAGCATACGACAACATATTGTAGACGGTGGCTTGCGCTATCATGCCTACCATGCGGGGAAATACCTCTTCCCAAACGACGAAGCCGAGCAAGATCGTGAAGAGCTCAAGCATAACTTGACCGTGTACCTATGCGACGATAGACTGTTCCTCGCGCCCATCGAACATTTGCTGGCAGAGGGGGCTGAGGTGCTGGACCTGGGTACAGGAATTGGGAAATGGTGTATTGATCGTAAGGCTTCCCGAGACAGCCCCGAGACTATGTACGCATCCAGCGTCAAGGACTTGACTGACCTTAAAAAAAAAAGTTGCCGACAACTATCGAAACTCGCAATTTCACGGCATGGACCTCTCCCCTATTCAACCCGATTGGGTACCAGAAAATGTCATTTTTGTCGTCGACGACATCGAGCACGAAGCCGGCTGGACCTATCCCGAGAAGAAATTCGACTACATCCACATGCGCCACGTAGTTCACTCAATCAAGGATAGAGAATTGCTTTGGGAGCGGATATGGAAGTATGGCTGCCAGCTGCGCTCTTCTTTGGCCTCAGGCTAACTCCCAAACAGGCACCTAAAACCTGGAGGCTATGTCGAAGTTCAAGAGTTTCATCATACCGCGGCTTGCGACGACAAGTCATGCGACGGCCCCTATGCCTGGCGTGACTTTTGTAGATATCTCCAAGAGGGCATGGCAGCTCTCGGCAGCGACATTCACGGCATCAACTACGTCGAGGACGAGCTTCACGAAGCAGGGTTCGAGCACATCACTCAGAAGGGGTTTAAATGCCCAGTTGGGCCATGGGCCAAGAAGCCACGGCTCCAAGAGTGTGGTCACGTCTTGCGAGACGTTATCATGTGGGGGCTTGTTGGGTTGGCTCGACGACCTTTTCGTGATGGTCTTGGTTGGACGCTGATCCAAATCGAGATGTTTCTCATCGAGGTCCGCAAGTCTTTGACTGAGGAGGTCAACGGGCTGCCCAAGTACCATACCTATTTCCCCTTTTACAACATTCACGCTCGGAAACCGCTGAGCCCGCCAAAGAAACCCACCGAGGCGGACGATTAAAGCCAAGTTGGGCTTTGCCCTGCTTCACCGCCGCAGCTACGACATTGCAGCAAATTTATCATGATTTAACGACGATACATAAACACATTTTACACAAGAGAAGCATTGAACAGATTTGGGGCATGGCTTGGCGTATGACTAGGTTGCATTAGAAGGCTTAGAGCCGGCGGCAGTATATCACTTGAATGGTGCAATTGGAGTGGTAAATTCTTTTCTTCTTCTTTTTCTTCTTTTTCTTCTTTTTCTTCTTTTTCTTAACATAGAATCCCTGGCTAGTCGTGGAAACAATACGATCATGGCCAATCAACACTAAAAACACCTTTATGAGAGATGTTGAGAGATTACTCTAAGAATATGACCTACATCGCCAAAACCCTTCAACTTGAAGTAGATAATGATCCTAGTTTATGCTTATTTTACATGGCATGTAGATACTCTGACTTCTTATCATGTTCGACAGCCCAAAGCTCGCCGAACCGACTGCCAGGCGTCTCAACAAGCTCTCGTGGTCCTCCAGATTCCACAACGGTACCCCGATCAAGCACAACTACCCTATCAAAGAAGTCCATAACCATCTCAAGCCTATGAGACACCATGACAATCGTATAGCTCTCAAACTCGTCCCGTATAATCTCCTGCATCACCCTGTCCGTCACCTTATCAACACTGCTGCTCACCTCATCCAGCAGAAGCAGTCCACCTCGCTTCTCCCCTCCTGCAAGGCGATCACGGACTCGGCGTCTCAGGATTGCCCGGCCAAGGCTGAAGAGCTGCTTCTGTCCAGCACTGAGGTCGTCGGCACTCATACCGGCATTCAGACTGCCTTTATCTTGAACAAAGCCAGACAGGCGCACCGTGTTGAGAACGTTGAAGCATTCTGCGTCTGTGGCGGCGTTGTAAGGATCGATGTTGGCTTTGACGGAGCTGCCGTCGGGAAGAAAGACTGCGTCTTGAGGAATGCAAATGATTCGTCTACGCAGGGTGGCACGGTCGATTTGATGTAGATGAATGTCGTCGATCTTCATGTTTGTGGCGCACGAGGGGAGAGGATCTAGAAGACGGAGGAGAAGCAGAATAAGTGTTGACTTGCCGCTTCCTGTGCGGCCGCAGATGGCGACTTTCTGCTCTGGTAGGATATCCAATTCGAGATCGCGCAGCGCCAGACTGGGCAGAGATGCAGCCGTCTCCTGGTTGCGAGGATCACAGTCGTAAGACGCAGAGACCTTGTTTATTTGGATGCTTCCGCTGTGCGGCCAGCTCTTTGGGGGCTCGATGTCTTCTCCGGGCATATTCTCTGTCTCAACGGTCTCACTGAAAGACCTCAGGCGGCTCACAGCGCCGAGGGACGTCTCGAGCAAGGTGTAGCTTTGGATGAGGTTCGACAAAGTCTCGCTAAAAGTCAAGAGGGAGATCAAACTAGCACCAGTCAACCCTGCGTTGGTTCGCAGCTGAGTCGCGAGTGCAACTAGGAGAACAGCAGTGCCTGTCACGATGAGATGGAGCGACGAAATGAGCCACTGTTGGATCATGGCTAGGAGGTACGCTGGTCGCTGGGACGTGTCGAGGAGCTTGCTATTACGGGCGGTATCATGCGGCTCCCAGCCAAAGGCCCTGATGGTCGCGATACCTTTGATGGTATCGGTGAAATGTGTGCTAAATAGGGGTCAGAACTGTACTGAGAGTCTGAATTTGATCTTCACTAACTACAATGGGCTCTTCGCCTCAAGGTCAAGAAGTCGAATTTGTCGTGAAGTGCGTAGATAGAACTTCTGGACGAAGTAGAGGACACCAACTAAGAAAGGGTAGCCAATAGCAAGGTACGGCGATGCAGAAGCAACAACAAACGCCGTCCCAACGGCACTTGATATATCCAGGGAGAAGTTCGTAAGAGCCAGGGGCAAGTCGCTGTCCAGGAGGGTCATGTCCTGCGAGAAGAGGTTCGTTACGATACCCGTATCAGTCGTAGTGAAGAACCTCAGCGGCGCAGAAACAACAGTATGGATAGCCCGTTGATGAAGCTCGGTACCCGCTGAGGCAGTCATGCCAATCAGAGTGGTGATGCCATCGCAGAACAGAAAGACGATATAGCTAGCCCGTAAGAGTCCGTAGATGCCAATGTAGAAAGCGAAGGATCTACTAAAGGCATCTTCGGCCCAGAATTTCATCCAGATGCTCGAGAGACTGACGCAGGCGCCGGTCAACATGCCTGATACGGCCACGATGACAACTGGCCAAAAGCCAACGCTCTTGAAGTAGTGCTTGTAGATGGAGAAGTCGCCCTGCTGCCTCGCTTTATCCTCTACTGTCTGCATTGCCAGAGAAGAAATTGTGGCTGGGGCGACGGCAGCGGCGGTGGCTGTTGTCTTGGGCTTTTCGTCGTCCGAAGAGGAATCTGTATCTCTGTGTCTGACGCCGAGACTGTGAACATATTTGTTGTTCTCCATGAGATCCAGAAAGGTTCCTTGTTCGATGACTGTTCCATTGCCAAGAGCAATGATGTGGTCTGCCAAAGGCAGGTGACGGACTGAATGAGTGCAGATAACAACCGTAACGTTTCGTCGACGAGTGATACTCCCTGGACAAAACACCCGTCGAAAGAGCTCCGATTCAGTATCCAGGTCTAAACCACTCAGGATGTCATCAAAAATCATCAAGCTTGCCTCCGAGTATAGAGCTCGGGCAACAGAAACCCGCTGCTTCTGACCGCCGCTGAGCATGATACCGTTGCTTCCAATCTTGGTGTTGTGACCCTGTGGCAGAAGCGCGACATCCGGACTGAGCATAGTAGCATCTACTATCTCGTCGTATTTGGCTTGGTTGAAAGCGCAGTGCCCGACAATGTTTTCCTGGAAACTGGCGTTGTAGAGGAAAGGGGTTTGCTCACAGTAGCCGATGCCATGAGATGGGATAAACATATTGATGGTGCCTGAAGATACTGGTACTTCACCGAGCAAAGCTTTGCAGAAAGTTGTCTTGCCAGAAGCAACTTCTCCAACCACGATGGTGAGCTTGTGTGCCGGAATAGAAGCGTTGATTTGGCTCAACGTCATCTTCTCACCTCCCCATCCAAAGCAGCCATTATCAATTGAGAAGGCTACATCCTCCGCATGACCTGAAGGTGAAGAACGCTTCTCAGAGACAGGAGTAGAGTGATGGCTCCGAAAGTCATCGCGAGGTTCCGCGGCGAGGAACCTTTGCACACGAGCTGTGCATGTCAGGGCAGCAAAGACGCCAGGAAGGCCCTGGAAGAGGCTCACAACAGGAGCTGTGAAAAGGTAGATGTAAGACATAGAAGTGAAGAGTGTGTTGACGGTCAGGTCTTTGGACGTGAAAGCGAAGGTTACGACCGGAGAAATGGTAACCGGTGTGAAGCCCAGCCCAGCAGCGAGAATCAACAGCCAACGGAAGCTGTTGCCGACCTTGATCTCTCCAATACGAAGGCTTTGGATAAGATCAGCTACAGGACTGGTAATACCTGATATCTTGTAAAGCTTCATCTGAGAAATAGCATTGGCAGTCAACCCAACCCTGTTCTGTATTCTCGCCATCCACTCGCTCTGCCTCTTGCCGACCAGCGCGACTAACCAGGATAGCAAGAGGGCACAGACGATGATGATAATAACGGGAGAGAGAAATGCTACACCGATCTTCCCATGAAGAAGCCAGCAGCCAAGTGCTACTTCGATCGCATTAGCCCAAATATCATGAGCTTTCCAAGCGCCAGCTAGAATACGCTCGACATCAGCGCTCATGAGAGTCAGAGCAGCAGAGTCATCGGCAGCCGTAAGCTTCATCTGTGTTGTCTTTTGGTATATAGCAGCGACCAGACAGCCTCGGATCATGTAGACGTACTTTTCTTGGTAGTAGCCATAGAACGCCGAGGACACGCCAATGCCGGCGTATATGAGAAATGCGGCGCCTATCAAGCCATAACCCATGCTTCTGGACGTATGTGTCTCGGGCATTTGAAGGTATGCCAGAGTGGAATCGATAAAGAAGGGCTGGCAGAACTTGAAGGCGATGATGGCGATGCGAGGAGCTATTGGTAAAACCAATGGCCCTACGAGTGTTCTGCACAGGTCCTTCAACAGGCCTGACTTGAGTTCTTGGTTGTAACGATGCACTCGAAGCTTTTTCGCAAGACGGTTGTGCAGTCTACTAGAGCCCATGCTTTCGTCGAGCGGGTATAGGTCGTCTATAGTCAACACACCTCGGTATCCTTTGATGAACAGTTTGTTGAGCCATGCAAATACACCAATGCTGAAGACGCTGCTTGATTCTTCCGGGCTGTGCTCATCTGCATTCCAATGGATCCATCTCGTCTTGGGGGTTGTTTCGAGGCACAGGATGATAGTTTTGACAACGACAGAAGCGGTAAACAGACGGGCCTGGATGATTTGTTGCGATGTAGTGATGGCGAGCCATGCTGTGCGGGCTTGTACAATGTCGAAGAGAAGTGTCAGGAATATGTATACATTGAGTAAAGTTGAAGGCCTTCGTGCGCATGAGTGCTCTTTGTACGACAATGCGACCGCCAAGAACGACGCGGCAAATACGAGAGAAGAGGCGGCGAGGGACAGGTCATGGACTATGCCAGGAGTTCCAGTCGCGACGAGAATAAGAATGGCAAGTTGCGTAATTGCGTACACAGCAAGAAACGCCTTTCAAGTCAATTGTAGTCCAGACATATCTCTCTAGAATATTGTAAGACACTTACGACTTTCAAAGACTGAAGAAAGATGCCCTCGACGATTCGTTTCCGCTGCGACAAGACAGCTACGCGAGCAAACGTCGCCGCGATAAAGACAACAGTCGGTATAATCGAAAGAAAGATCCGCTCAAATTTCTGAGTAAAGTCAAAGTCGCCTCGACACCCACGGACGCCAGGTCCCCAGGAGCCGTCGTTGAGGCACGTTGAATTCATAGGGCACGAGACAGACGGAGTGAGTATGTGTAAGTGACATTGGCTGATGCTACTGACTGCGCTTATTTACATTATCAATCTCACGGACTCGCTTCCCTGGAGCCCTGGCCGGGTAGCTGATCAGCTGTCAGATGGGCCAACTATTGGCCGAATGCGAATTCGATAACCAGTGTCGTCCTCAGTGATGATTACGAATTATACACGCGTATAGTACACCAAAAGTCAAGCCATACTTTTTTTTTAGTATAGCCTTTATGTGACGCGTGGCATGAGAAGAGTAGATATTTACATCTGGGAGTTCAATTGAGCGGGGGGAGAATATGTCGACGGGAGGAGCAATGACTGACTGGTTACATGACGTGGGGCCATATGATATATCATCCTGGGTTAAGGCTCAAGATGCTCAAGTTTAGACAAGTTTCCAGTTATAGAGTCTTGCAGATTATTATTAGTTAATTATTCAAGGCAAGTGTAGTGTTGTGTCTTGATAGCTTCAAATTAATTCAGGTAAGTAGCACTTCTTTGACATGTATCAGGCCATTATCAACTTTTATTTATTTTGGTATATGCCCCCGCCCGCCACACACACATGGCTTAGTCTATAATGAACAGGCAAAGCTGTCTTATTGCACGTAAATTTCACGTCAGTTGAAGTTGAGGATACGGCTCTGAGATTAGAGTTAGAAGACTGGTCAAGGTTCTCATGTAAGGCAGGTCACTTACCACCGCCAGGAGGAGGATCGAGTTACTTCCAATTAAGCACAGATAGATGCCCAAATATCCTCAGCGGTTGTCGAAAGAGAGGTCGAAGGTGCTATGGAACTCGTCACCAACCTACAACCGTTAAGGATGATACTCTAGCCACGCCCATAAGAGTTCTCGGCTTGTACACGCAGTACTCGCAGTCTTGCGTGCCGTTGTTAACGAGATAGCCTGAGCCTCCATTCACAAAAAAAAATAGGTTCTATGGACTCAGAAACTTTGTAAGTAGGAGTAGGGCCAGCCTCAGCGCCGTGGCTCTTGAGATAGTTTCGTAGGGCATGGGCATCCTTTCCGATATCACCAGAGTAGACGATGCGGCCTCCGCATTAGAGGAGAAAAAGGCGGTCAAAGTTCTCGAAAAAAGCAGCATTAGGCTGGTGAATGGTTCACATAGTAGCCTGGCCAGAAGCAGTGAGCTTTTTGAGGAATCGGACGATGTTGAAGGCGCTCTGACTATCAAGACCGGAAGTAGGCTCGTCGAGGAACAGCATCAGTTCAGGCTTGGCAGCAAGCTCAACACCAGTGGTAACATGCTTTAGTTGTTCGACAGTGCGGTCGAATTCAGGGGCTCTAATGATGGCATTGGCGATCGATCGCATCTCAAGAAGGGAGATAATCTCCTCAACATGGGTGTAACGATCTTCCATGCGCACGCGATAGGCCGACGGAGCTCAGCAGAGAAGCGGAAGGCCTCGCGGACGTCGAGTTGCTCGGTGTATGAGGTAGAACGCTGGAAATGCTTGCCGGACTTGATGGCATCGACGAGAATGTCACCCGAGATAACGCCAATGTTCTTGCGAGCCACGAGGATATCCAGAAGGGTAGTCTTTGCAGCGTCAGAGGCTCCCATGAGAGCATTAAGCTCACCAGGGCGAACATTATCCAAAGACGTTGTTAAGGAGACGTCGGGTACCGCCAGGAACAGGAACTTGGATCCCGCAAGCATGCAGATCTTATAGTCGATATAGCTATATCCGAGTGGGCTTGGCAGCGGAGATGGCTTTCAAGATAAAGCAATTGTGATTAATGATCTACACGATCATGATGCTTTATTGCAATGCTAAGATGCAAGATAGAATTTAAAATCGCGTTCCTCGTATTTTCCTTTGCTTGTGCAGTCACCTAGCCCACTCCGCCATTGATGCTCAACCACGACACCACTTACACGCAAACTATTTACTTACGGAGAGGAGACTTGGGCTCAGCAGAAGACCTACGTCGTGTTCCCGCTCTCTTCTTCGAGTCCCCATTCGCATGCGCGTTTCCATTTCCATTGCTCTGTCCCTCCTCCAGCGCCTCAACCACAGCAGCCTGATCAGACCTGAGCACCACACCCTCAGAAATGACCTCGTCGCGGCAGACAAACTGCGGGAACAGCACCGCCAACACCGTCGGCTTAGGACCCCCCTTTGTCGCCTTGCGAGCAGTGCCAACATCGTAGTCCTCATGCTGACCAGCGCCCCTAGAATCCTCCTCGTCCGGCAGCTCTGCAAGGATCATGTCCCGCGAGCGCTGCGCATCCGCCCACAGCGCTACGGCCTGTCTGAACAGCGCCGGGACAGCATTGTAGAAACCCGTCTGCTTATACGCCACGACCAACGGGTGCAGTGTGCTTCGCACCTCATTGCTCGCCTTCCGCACAATGTCCTCCTGGATGCCCTCAATCTGCCCGGAGTCGGACAGCGAGCCGAGGATCTGGCAGCGGTACACGGTCTCTCGTCGCTCATCCCCTTTGAAGAAACCCAGCATTGTTGATGCTGTGGCCCTTACGTCGTTAGGTACGTAGAATGGGACAAAGACGTGGGCGAGGAGTGTTTCTGCCAGGACGGCGTCCGCGACTGCACAGCGCATCTTTGCGGCAGCTTTGGTGGTGCGAGTCGAGAGAGGAATCTTAGGGAAGCGGGCGTTGAGTTCTTGAATCTCACTCGCTGAGTCCTGCCGAATGGTAAGTATGGCATCTAGTATTAGAGAAAGAAGTCTTACATGTGCACCGTCGTGATCGTTGAAGTATTCATTGATAAATGCATGAACCTTCTTTGACAGCTCCTGAAGATCAGAGCGCCTATCTTGTTAGATCAATGCACAAACACTGCCAGAAATACTCACAGCTTCTTCAAATCCTCAGGGCTATAATCTCGCAAGATGCCCTCTCCAAGATCACTCTGAGCATGAGTCAACTTGGTCTTACAGGTCGCAAGCTCCTCAACACTCGCCTGCATCCTCGATCGATGCAGCTCACACTCAGCGTTCATCTCTCGGATCTCCGCCGCGTGATTCTTCGCATGTGTCTCCGAAGAAGACAACCTCTGCTTCAATTTATCCACTTCCCCATCTCTGCTCTTCTGTGCCGCATCTGCCGCCGCGAGCTTCTCCCTGGCCTCCTTCACCTCCCTCTCCATGGCCTCGACAGCCGCCTTGTTAGACTCGTACGTCTTGTACTTTTGCTCAAACTCTGCAAAGAGGGTCTCTGTCTTTGCGTTGGCTTGCGCCTTGTGGTCTGAGAACTCGCGCACGACCTTGTCGTTGAATTCTCGGAGTCGCTTGTTCTCGCCTTGTTTGGCCTCGAGCTCTTGCTCTAGCGCCTTGCGCTCCTCGGCTGATTTCTCATAGTCTTCGATTGAGCCGACGTCTTTGGACACCTCTTTGGCCAGGGCGAGGAGTTGCCATAGCTTGGTGTGCTTGGTGGGGGTCTTCTCAGTAGCAGGAGAGGAATTACCATTGCCATTGGCATGATTGCCGTTGACCTTGACCTTGGTGTCTGCCATGGCTGCTGGATAAACGCAAGATGGAAGAGTAATCAATTTTGATCGCTAGAATTCGTCCACATTTTAAACTTGTCGCTAAATACACGATCGAAGATTCCCATTTTGAGGCCATCGCAGAGCCTCATTGTCCGTTCGCAGGCTTGAGGGACAGCTCATCACCACACCACCACACCGGTCAGTTAAGCAAGTCATCTTTTCCCCCGCCCTCTCATCCTAGTGGCTAGACACCAATCGCTTTGCCCAATCCTCACAACAATCAGGCTGGACCGCATCAACAGGCGTTACACCACACGCGGGGTAACCCCAATGGCATTGAGCCTTTCAGACCAAAGACACCCTCATCGTCTGCAAGCTGAGGCCCTCAAAGCAAGTTGTGGGGGATAGTCGTCCAAAGAGCTTATTGAGGGTGCCTTGTCGTTTGTTCGGTTGGTGTAACGGTGAAAGCATCATCCAGATAATTGGTCGTCGATGTTCCGGACAAGCGGTATGCGGTCGCCTTGCACGAAAGACTGATCGCCTGAGGCCATCTCGGCCCTCACGTCCCAGCATCAGCAAGGAGGCCATTCACCAGAGCCTAGTCTTTCGACTCCTTTTCCCTATCCTTCTTGTCCTTCTTGTTCTTCGCTTCGTGTTTTCTGGACTCCCACTTCTCTGGGCCCTTGCCCTCGCTCAGCCCAGATTTGTCAAACAGATGGAGCTCGACAGATTGAGGCGCACCTCCAAGAACGGGCAGCGGCAGGACTTGCCTATGAACAGTATACCAGCTGTCCTTGTCCATCAGCTCATACAAGACCTCTTCCGATTCATGGCGGGGCTTGGTAGCTAAGAAGACCTTTGTAGTGAAAGGCTCTCCCTCGGGGAAGTAGGTTAGATTTGCGGCGTGAATAGCCGACAGCGTTTCCACCAGCGCCGGGAGCATGTCGACGTTGTAGGTGCAGTCGCTGAGCATCACGAGATCCCAGGGTCCAGATCCGACTTGAGGGCCAAACCGGCCTTTTCTGCCCTCCTCCCAATCCAGGTTCTCGTAGAGCATCCGAACCGGGTTCTCCTGGAATCGTAGATGCGAGTTCTCCAACCTCCTCATGTTAGATCGGGCTCGCTGCTCAGCCTCTGGTAGATCCGTCATGAGAATGGTGCAGTCGCCACCAGAAGGCTGTAGTCGGGGGTACACGGCGCCGACTCCGACACCTAAGATGCCCACACCGCAGCCCAATTCCAGCACTCGAATCGCCTTCTGGCGGCTGAAGATGTTCTTCATCGTCCTCATGCAGGGGTTCTGGCTAGACTCGCTGTCGGGTGCAGTCTCGATACCTGCAAGTGCACATGTCGCTACAACGCCGCCATCCCAGATGTGGCGTGCAATGCTCTCTCCAATCTCCTCCTCAATCTCAATCGTTCCCAGGCCTTCAGGTGATTCGTTCAGCTGGAGTCTTCGAATAGATACATCCGTTCCAGAGGGATGAAGAGACAAGGGAACCCATGCTGGCATGACGGCGCCCTTCTCCGCAGCCTCCTTCCGATATCGCATCTTCTCAGCCGACAAAGCCAGGATGCGTGGGACACTTTCGGCGGTATGGATGGGCTCTGATGCCCGGACACAGATATGAACTCTCATTCCGGATTCAATGGCTCGTTCAAGAGCAACTGGAAGTTCCAATGCTGGCTTAGCGACGCGCATGCCTGGCTCCCAGTCCAGGTGCCCGGGATCTGACAGGAGCCATGTTGAGCTTCCTTCGGGTGAGGCCGCAACTGCAACGACTTGGAGGTCTAGAAACCTCTCTGGGAAGAGAAATGAGTCGCCAAGATCGGTTGTGATGGTGAAGAGTAATTGAACCAAGGTGCCGCGTCGGTTCTTCAGCACCTTGGGTGCTCGAAGGAATCTGATATAGTGCATCTTGCGGTATGATTGTGGAGTCCACGTCAACGTTTTAAAAGTCCAACTCACAGCCAGATGATATACCTCAGCTTCAATTAGTACTGAATTCACTCGAAAGACGTGGCGGCTTGCTCTCGTACTTGTTGACTGAATCGAATCTCGTGTTGAACTGATCAACCCGAATCTCGCATGATGGGGAATTTTGGCCCTGGCAGCTCGCTTAGTCATCACCGCTGTATGCACATGCATTCGGTTGAATTTCTCAATCAATAACGCGGCTCATCATTGCCAAATGTTTACAACTCTTTGTATATTTTCCAATTTGTCAGAGTAGTCAAGTGCATTGGGATATCTCTATACTTCAATGGCGGGTGGGAAGCCATCGCCACAAAACAGGTAGTTGTAATTGGTTAAGTAACTGACTTAACAGTAACAGCCTCTCTAGTCAGAGAACCAGATCAATATATCGGTAGTTCAAATATTGAAAGATAAACAAGATACAAACCGGTCCAACTTAAGCTAGATGATGAGTTACACTATAGTGATTAGCTAAGTGTGGACCATGCAAACTCTGGTTACGGAAGTTACTTACCTGAGAGCTATGGCTTAAAGTTGATAGCAGAAGAAGGTGTTGTACGAAGCGCGAATTGGGTTATAATGAGCATTGAATTAGGTAATTA